>JARGSG010000094.1:0-229812 GCA_030374805.1 Gracilaria gracilis
GGTAGGCTGCGCCTTATTTTCAAACCACCCCAGAGGGGAACGCAAGCCAATTGGGTACTGGTCCCGTTCGTTGAACGTGCATGAGAAGAATTACTCCGTCTCGGAGAAGGAATGTCTTGCAGTAGTGTGGGCATTATGCACACTACGCCCCTACCTCATGGGTGCCCATTTCACCGTGTACACGGATCACTCATCATTGAGATGGCTACTCTCCATATCGGAGCCTTCAGGCCGCTTAATGCGTTGGAGACTGCGTCTCGCAGAGTTCGACTTCGACGTCACCTACAAGAAGGGCGCCAACAATACACAAGCCGACGCCCTTTCTCGCCTACCCACCACAGGGGAAGCGTTAGCCGTCGATGATGAGGAAATACCCTGCTTTGCAGTTGACGACTACACCGCAGGTGAACTGGAGGATATCGAAGAGGAATGGCCAGACGAACTGGATTTTGACCAGGAACTGGACGACCTACTCGCTGTCAGCGAAAGTGCGAACCCCCAACCAGGGAACTTCGTACCCGTCACAACGGAGGAGATGGTTAGGGAACAGGTTCAGCGATCCCTACTGCACGAAGATTCGGGCGCAACTCAATGGAGGAGCTGATCTCCCCTTTCGGGTGAATGATATTGGATACCTCGTTCGCACGGTAACTGGAAACCCACAAATAGTGGTGCCACACGCCCTACAATCTCGGGTGTTACACTTATCACACTATGCCAAACTTAGTGGTCACGTCGGAGGACGGAAACTGTACCTTACATTGCGAAGGAAATTCTACTGGCCAGCAATGGCTGTGGATTGCTACGCAACTGTGCGGTTCTGCCCCGAGTGTGCTCGGAATCGCGTTAAGCTTCGCCGCCACGCGACGAAGTTGAAGCTCTTCCCCGCAAGGGCGCCCCTGGAATTCGTAGCCATCCATATTTTGGGACCGTTCCTCGCTACTAAGCGGCGTAACAAATTTTTACTCTTGATCACGGATCGTTTCTCGAAGCTCGTTCGTACCGTTCCCTTACGGAGAATCACGTCATTGACGGTGGCGCAAGCATTCGTCACCCATTGGGCATTCGTCTACGGTCCACCGGTGAATCTACTCTCCGACAACGGGAAACAGTTTGCCTCCCCGGTTCTTCGGGGATGTATGCAGAATTCTGGATGTCAAGAATCTCTTCACGACAACCTACCACCCCCAGTGTAATGGGCAGGCTGAACGGTTTAACCGGACGCTGTTAGCAGCACTCCGTTCATACGTAGCCGATCACCCCACCACGTGGGACCTGTTCACCCGATGCGCTGACATTCGCATACAAACACTCAGGTACACCGTACTACGGGATTAACTCCATTTGAATTGGTTCTGTCTCGCACCCCACCGCCCGTGGCGCTCGAAGCACAGCCAACGCTGGATCAATTTCCTTCGACGAAGGGATACAGGGAAACCTGGAAGACATGGCTTACCAAGCTGGTCCCAGCAGCACAACGGTCAATGGCCCGGTCACAAGCCGCGTATAAGCGTGATTTCGATCAGCGAGCCCCTCGAAGACCACCCGCCCTTAAAGAAGGGGGACTATGTATTCATCCCGTAAGGAGTATTGGAACCCAGGCAAGGAGAAACGCCACAAGCTCTCACCCGTCGCCGACGGTCCTTTCAAAGCAATTGCTGTCGAATCCGACACTGTCGATGGAGATGGGGTCAGCAACACGAACGCATTTCCCGCGATCGCGTGGTTTTTGCACCCCCCGCCCGCGGGAAACGAACCCATCAAGTGGACATTCTACCGCAGAAGCGGAAACGAACACTACGGACACACCGGACCCACCCCCGATCAACCGCCCTAGGGAGGTACCACACCCAAGTAGGGGACTCTCGGATTTGCCGATGTTATCGGACTCTACGCGCCCTGGCGCTTCGCTGTCTGAAGCCCCGCCGCCTGGCGTAATTATTCGCCGCCTTGGCGCGTTGACACCCACTCCCAATGTCGCGTCATCTAAGGAGGGGGAGGGACTCGTTAATCGTCATGCTTCCGCGCTGTCGCGTGAGGAACACCGTGTAGCACGGAAGAGAGACACCGCTAATGCGCAATCAAAGCCCTCTCGGGAGCCCGGCGTCTCATCAAGGTCGCCGCGCATCAACGCAGAAGCGGAATCGTCACCAGACACTATCGCCGTGCGGGACAGGACCGAGGAGACTCAGTCGTTACCGGCGAAGCCGTTGCCTACGCCGCATAGCGCGCCTGGAGTGACTACGTCGCATAACGGAGTGGAAATACCGCCTAAGGCGCCGTTGAGCTCGCACGTCCAAGACGGAGAAGAGTCGTCGGAGACTAAGTCGCCTAACACGCCTGAGGCGGGCCCCACCGTGGACACGTCGCTAAATGCCCAGCAGGGAAGTCCCAACCGTAGGACACGGATTACACCTGTAAGGGAGATCAGCTCAGCGAGCAAACCACGTCGGCAAACCGAGCTGACACCTCCCGTGCACACGGAGGCGGAACACGCCACGGCGCAGACCAATGAAGGCCACCTGTTGACAACGTCACGTACTACCACGGCGAGGCCGGTTCAATCAAGGTTACCGTTGACGCGAGCGCGTTCGACGCCACACACAACTCCGTCGACACGGTTGCTACCACGCAAACTTGCGGTACGCCCACCTGGGACTCCCGCGGGAGAAGGAACTCTAAGGGAACAAGAAAACGGGAACACAGACACCGCGAGACGCGTGACCACCGACCCAAGTAGGGGACCACACCGCGAAGAGACAGTTCCACCAACCTTGTTGGACACACCACGGTCTAACCGGAGCACCGACGCAGTGCCACACACGATGAAGCCGCCCGGAGAGCTCTCCGAAGCAGGATGTCGTAGTCACACGGCAAGGCCGGGAAGTCTTCCGACAGGAGTTCGTAGTCGACCACATAGTGGAACACTCATATCACCCGTTGGGGGTACATACAGTATCTCGTAAGTTGGTACGGCTACGGACCCGAGGCTGACTCGGATGAGCCAATCGAGCATCTCCCACGATCAAAAGTGGTGGCAGTACCATCGGCGTACTCTCACGGGTCTCCCGGCGACAATTGTCAACGCCCAAGTGGGATAACACGCCCCGAAGGGGAAGAAGCTAGCTCATCTAGAAGGAAGTTGAGAAGTGGGAGAAGACGAAACTGGCACTTAGGAAAGGAAAAATATACGTCATAGACGGAAGTAGGTTTAATGGCCATCGAGGCTATATCCTACCAACAACACCGCATAGCGGGAATCAGGTGGAAGATGGACTAAGCCCCCGACCCTTGGTTGGAGGGGGCCCGGAGCGCCCTCACCAGTACCCCCATTGCTGGGATTGGATCCGCCAGTAAGGCGTGCAGCCAACGCGTCCCGCATTGCGGCGACGTCCCCGCTCGCGACAGTGGCGGAAAGCCCAACTCCTCGGAGGAACTGAGCGATCACAGCCGCCTCACCGGTTCCACCCCCAGAGGGGAGAACGGCAGGCACCTCGATCACCTCTGGTTCGTCCGGAAGGGAAGCCACCACTGCACCTACCGACGAAGGTTCGGGCGCCGGTGGATTCACCGGCTCAGCCGTCGCCATTTTCGGCGCTGCCGTGTCATTGGAGGTCGGCTCAACCGCGTTGGCGGAAGGAACCTCTTCGACTACGTCGTCGTCATACCCCATCTCGGGTTCGTCGTCCATAATTTGGTCGTCATCACCGCCGTAGGCGTGGTAAAAATCGTCAGCATCGACGAAGCCAACGGGATGCCCGTAAGGGATATACCTCGGAGCCATCCGGAGAGCTGCCGCTTCAGCTGCGGTGATCTCTTGCACCTCCCAGGGATTGAAAAAGATGAAGTCTCCCGCCAATTGCGTGCGTCGTCCCGGAGACCGGTCGAAACCGCCGTCCTCGTGACCGCGGCCGCTCTGAGCGAAGGGCACGCTGGCCCAATCAACTCGGTCGATTACGTCGAGGAGCCCACGAACTTCTTCGGCATTGTTTTCACCTCCCAGAGGGACCCGCAACGAGATTCCTCGGATGCACGCACGAAGGCGAGGCGGGACATACCACAGTCGATACTGGTCATATACTTCCCATAGGAGGTAAGCCGCGGTGCGGATAGCCCACTCGGTGAGCACCACGGACCACAGTCCGGAATACGGATCCTCGATGAGGCAGGAGCCAAGATAGGAGAGGACCGGGGGCAACTCCACGTAGCACCCGCGACACACCTCCACCGAGGACCACCAAGTGGGAATGGGAACATAACGGCCCAGCCGGTGATTGTGCCGGATTCGATTGATCTCCGTGTTTTGATACGGGACGAGAAACCCGAAACGGGAACGCGCACGGCGCTCATCGCGGATGAAGTTCTGTAACCACCGCGAACGGGACTCCCGGCGAAGATACCTGAACTCCGCCCGGATGATGGGATGAATCCAACATACCGCCTCCTGGCGTACACTGGGACGTCCTCTCCAGGAGTAAGTCTCAACCACCGCCAAGCGGGTGCAGTACGAAATCTCGCCCTGAGTACGGTATAACCGGAGATCAAAGCTGATAGAATCAGGAATTGGGAACTCGAAGTTCTCCCGGCTCTGCCGCGCATAGCCCAAGCGAACCAATGCCGCCTGAGCGGAAGCCTGCGACTCGCCGGAACGCCGCACGATTGCATGAGGAGGAACGGCAACCCGTCGACGCCTATCCCACGAAGTGGTGACTAACGCCGGAAGATCCCCGGGAAGGCGATCAGCACCGTCCGCATAGGACGCGATGAGCTCCTCGTTGAAAACGGCTGTAGGATGAAACCACGGAGCAGTCCGGAAAAGATGCGCGTGAACGCGAGGGTTCAGCCCGACGAGCTCATTGTAGGAAGGCCACGGGACTTCCTGCATGACGTGACCATGGGGCTGCTGCCCCGGAGGGAGAATATGCCCGCCGCTGGCGTTGAGTCTCTGGGACGCCCCAGAAGCATTGCCGCTTTGCGGGAGAGGCACGGAACGAAATCGGGAGAAGTATCCCGAGTTCGGAGGTTGACCGCTCATCGCGCGAGGCGCTTGAGGAACGGGAAGGTTGGTAGTACGACCGCGAGAGCGAGTTGAAGACTGTAGTGAACAGGGTTGATCGTCGCTGGAGCGAGGTTTCCACTTGGAAGTGGTAGTGACTTGGTCTTCGCGAGGCGAGATGGAATCCGAAGACTTCGGGGATGCGCTTTTATGCCCACGGTTGGGAGTTCGACCCGCCATCGCGACGGCGTGGCTCACTCTTAAGGAGGGGGATATGAAGGACAACACTCCTTGGAGGCGAGTTGAGGTACTTATTTAATTTCCGCATCATGCGTTGGTAGATATATATGAGCTACACCGCTATTAGCGTGTCGCCTCGCCGAGGTAATTTCCACACATGTACACGTGGATTGCACGGCTCGAGGCGCCGCTCAGCGGGTGTGACTAGCACACGTGTAGCACGGATATGCCGGAGGCAGTGCACCCAGCATTGCTGTATTTACTCAGATATTTTATAGATTATTTTGCCCGGCGCACCCACTGTCAGTGGTGCGCCGAGCTCAGTACTTAGAGGGTTGAGCATCGCTCCCCCAAGTAAATTGCCCCTTGCCAAGCAAGAGCTTCTGGCTCTAACTATCACGCCTTCGCGGACTGTTCACCTCCAAGTGGAGTGACGACCGCGTTGTTCACGTATAGTTACCCACCCTTGTGGCGCTCAGAGTATAACCACTATTTGTGTGTCTCGTTCCGACCTATTGTCGTATACTCGCCCCTGTATTGGGTTTGCTTTGTTCTCTCTCTTTTCCCCACTCCGGTGGTTTTCTTTCTCCCCCTTTTTGGGTTTGCCTTTTTGCCCTGTTCTCAGTGGCCCGTTTCCGACACCTTGTCGTTGCCGTGCTACTCTCTTTCGAGGACTCATCTCGTGACCGTGTGAACACGTGGATCTCTACCGACTACTAATCAGCCTAACGCTCCGACGCTTGTCGTGACGGTTTGACCTCGGATTTACACCCGGCTTAGCTGTGTCATTCCCGGAGTGCTCCGTTCGCTGTGCTGCCCTGTCGAGGGGAAGATTCCGAACGTCTTCGTGAGCCTGCGCTTTTCCCGCCAAATGCGTTGCTCCACAACGGTCTAGTCTAGTTGCCCCGCCGTTTGCCCCTGCGGGTTTCAGGTGCCCCACTACCATATTGGTTGTGTGTTTTTCCCCTTTAGGTTGAGCCCTCGCGCGCTCCCTCTAACAAGCGGACCCCACACCTTATCGGTATTTGTACGACATTTTGGTCTCCCGACTTAGAAGTTTCTTGGTTTTTGTCGTACCTTTACTGGTGAACAGAAGACATTCGAAAGGATTCTGGAAGTTCACACACCTATTTGGTTTCGTAGAAATACTAGCGAAGCAATTGGATACCACCATTGGTCACTATGGAAAGATCTAAAAGGATTACTCGTGGCTCTGGCGCGCCACCTAGCCACAAGGGTTCTGCTGCGGCGTCAGCCGCTAAACCCATTCTGGATAATCCCGAGGAGTTGTTTGGGCAACCTCGGGCCGGAACCTCAAAGGATACGGGCACTCAGCCACCGTTGGATCCTGAACCTAACAAGGATTTGCCGACAACGGTTGAGGACCTTTGGCCCCAATTGGAAGATCGAGCGAAAGCTCTTTTTACCGCTACGGTTAATGAAGCTATGACCTCAATGGACATGAACGCCGTTACCCGCTTGGTGGTTGATCGAGCCGTGCACAAGCTCTCTCAACGCATACCTAAATTGGTTGAAACATACCTCTTAACGGGTGCCCGGGAGCATATCTACCGAGTGGTTCAAGACCTTTGGGTTTCCGAAGGAATGGCGGAAACAAAAACCCCTGGGGTGAATATGGTTACTCGCATACCACAAGGAATCCCTTCCGGTTCTTCCGCACCAATCAAGCCAATTCCGGCCGATAGTGCGTACCTACAAGGTTTAAGGCAAGGTCAAGAGGGCCATATAGAGATGGGCCCTCGAGACGTGTACTTGCCACCCATTGGAGGTAACGTTCGAAAGGACACCAAGACTGGTGGACCTGAGGACGATTCGTCTGACCCAGATGAGGGGCGACGAAGAAGAAACCGCAAGGGTAAAGAAAGAAGGAGGAAAAAGGGAAAGAATCGCGGCTACGACTCTGACCCCGATTCCTCGAGTTCCGATACCGATACTGGTTCATCGTCGGATGATGACCGTAAAGGTAGACGCAAAAAGAAACCGAACAGGTTGGCGACGAAGTCGTCAAAGAGAAACCGTAAAGGTAAGAAGAAACGGTACGAGTCGTCCGACTCGGATTCGGACACCGATACAACCCTAGAGGTGCGTCAGCCGCTGAACGATATGTTCACCAAAGCGGTTGATTATAGGTCATATCGGTTGAGAAACCGATCCTCTGCTTACACCCAAGAGGTTGCGCAGAAGATCACCAAGCACCACAAGAAGCTCAGCTTCCAGATGGGTGACACTACCTTCACAGGTGATGATCCCATTGCGGTAATTGAGTTTCTACAGAAGTTCAAGATTTCATGTGACCAAAATGGTTTTCCGAAGGCGCTGCCATGTGGTTATTCCAGTTTTACCTTAAAGGTCAAGCTTACCACTTGCTGCAAGGCAGGCTCCGTGGAAATACCCTGGCGGTTGATGAAGAAGGGACAGAGATGTTAGAGACGTACCCAGAGGTGGTTAATTTCATGTTGGAAACTTACGCTACCGATGAGGTTATCCAGGAAGGTTACGTTGAGGTGCAGGCATATCGCCAACGCTCTAGCCAAACCGAAATGGAATTCTCGTTGGGCCTTTGGAATCTGGCCACCCGATGCGGTAATGTCTTTACCACTAGTAGGTTGAAGTCGCTCTTTGCCGACAATGTTGACAAAGCGATCCGTTCGCAGGTACGAAATTACTTGGCGAACAACCGTAAGGTGGACTATAATGGGCTTGCCCGTTATGCCCAGGGACTAGGCGACAATCTCCGTCACGGAAAGAAGCCGGCGGCGTCCCGTACCTCAAAGGATAAACCGAAACGGTCAGTATTGGAGCTAGAAGAAAGCACTACCTCAGAGGGAGATTCGCTCATTCGCGTACCAACAGGAATGGCAGTTCATCTCGTGACTGCGCCGCAGGCTCAGTCACGAGCCACCTCCATTCGTAATTGATCGTCGACAGTACCACCAGCTTCGGTAAGGTCGCCACCAAGTGCGGCGAGCACTCAACAAACCTCAACGGGTGGTTCGCAAGCATCTTCATATGCTACAGCACCAACCAATCCGGTGACCCGACCTACCTCTATGGCAATGCGTGATCCCCAGACAGGTGGATTGGTTTGCTGGCTCTGTTTGTCGCCAGACCATCTGGCGAACAGATGTGACAAAATACCCCCAGGGGTGCGCGAACATCTGATCAGTGCCAGGCAGCAAAACCACCGTAACCTATATGGATCTGGAAAGAGGGTACAAGCTCAACCATCACGATCTCAGGTTCATCTCGTCGAGGAAACACCAATCTTGGAGAAGGACAGTCCCGCTCAGGAGGAGCAGGAAAACACCGAACGGTTAGCGTAGGGGCCACCCCTAACCGTTAATTGGAAGGCCCGTAGATACCGGAACGGGAAACCTTAATGGTGGAAAAAGAAGAATCAGATGTACCCAATTTAGTGTGTCTAATGAAGTACAATAACTATAAAGTTAATGCTTCAGTAGGCTTTCTCAATTACCTACAGGTCCCCGTTGCGTGTGTACTCGATACCGGCGCCGGTCCGAATGTGCTGAACGCTCGCGTCATACCCGATGCGGTCTTCCGGAACATTCGACCTGCCCCGACTATCAACCCGCTGGTGGACGCTAACGAGCGCCCACTGCACCTTAGAGGAATGTTAACCACTGTGGTACAACTTGGAACCTTGAAGGTGAAGCTCAATTTCTTTGTGGTGGATCGTCTGGCGACAGACTGTATCCTTGGGACCAACTTTATTGACAAACATGTCAAGGCAATTTTGCCAGGGTCCCGAACGGTCGCTCTCCGTCAAGGTGGTCGTATTGCTATACTGGGTAATACGCAGACCAAAGGTGGTTGGCGTAAGAAGCCGAGGTTCAATATACCCACCGAAACGGTTTCAAACAAGATACGGCTCACCAAATTGGTTTCAATTCCGGCTATGACCCAAATGGTAGTGAATGTCTCATGCGCAGTTCCAGGATTGGTAATGCTACAGAACCGTCCTAGGTTGGCAGAAAGACATCTCGCCTTGATGGCAAACGGGATTATCGACAACATCCCTAACCAATCCTTCAAGGTGTACCTGAGTAACTTTAGCAATCACATTGTTAAGTTACCCAAGAATACCACTATTGGAATCGCATTGCCGGCACCACAAGGGGTTTTCACGGTCTCACCTAATGTGTTGGGCGAGGTCGCCACCTCTAAGGAAGGGGGAGAAACGGATGCGCCATACCCTGCATATGCGCCCCCGTTATCGACAAATACCAAAATCGAACAGAAGATCGCCAATACCTTAAAGGTTAGGGATCAGGAAAAGACTATAGAACTGGACCCAGTGCGGAATTGGAGAGAGGAAGTCCAGATCGATGCGGAGAACCAGGCTCTCCGAGACCGGATCCTCAGTCTCTTAGAAGAATTTGAACCCATGTGGTCGGGCCGGTTGGGCCAAATTGAGGCTACAGAGCACCGTATTGATATGGTGCCTGGCTGGAAACCCATTTACCAGCAGCCTTACCGTGCAGGTCCAAAAGCCCGGGAGGTTGAGCTCAATGAGGTCGAGAGAATGCTCCGTGAAGGTGTCATAGAACCAGCAAATGCGGACTGGGCCAGCCCAGTGGTTCTCGTCACAAAGAAGAATGATACCCGTATGCGGTTCCGTGTGCACTACAGAAGACTGAATAGTATGACCATTAGGGATTCGTACCCAATACCTAGAATGGACGAGTGTATAGATTCGTTGGGCAACGCCAAGATCTTTACTACGCTCGATGCCAATTGTGGTTATTGGCAGGTACCTATCAGGGAAGAAGACAAGGACAAAACTACGTTTACTTGCCACGCTGGGTTATTCCACTTTACGCGTATGCCCTTTGGGTTGCGAAATGCCCCGGCTACCTTTCAGAGGGCGTTAGATATAATCCTTTCGAAGGTGAAGTGGAGAACCGCTCTGGTATACATCGACGATGTAATCATATATTCCAGAACGGTAGAGGAACATTTCCACCATATTAGGGAAGTTTTGAACCTTTTGAGGGAATCTGGAGTAACGTTGAAGCTCCGCAAGTGCGAATTCTTCACCAAAGAGGTAGAATAGCTTGGTCATATCATCAGCCCTGGGAGGTTAGAAGTGACGCCGCGGAATATCCGGGCCGTGCAGGAGGCGAACCCACCCACGTCCCAGACGGAAATCCGATCCTTTATAGGTTTGTGCAATGTGTACCGCCGGTTTATCAAGGGATTTGCCAAGATAGCGGCTCCCCTTAACAGGAAGCTGCTGAAAGGTCAACCTACAAGGTTTGAATGTCTTACCAATGAGGAAATGGATGCGTTCGAGGCGCTGAAACATGCGCTCTTGACACCTCCCATCTTGGCATTACCCAAAGCTGGTTTACGATACACGTTGGATACTGACGCCTCGGACGCCCAAATTGGTTGTTGTCTTATGCAGGAGCAAGAAAACGGCGACAAACTACCTATAGGGTACTGGAGCCGTGCTTTGCACGCTGCAGAAAAGAACTACACAACAACCGAAAAGGAATGTCTGGCAGTGGTCTGGAGCATGTTGATGCTCCGTCCCTACCTATATGGGGAAAGGTTCATGCTTCGAACCGACCATGATGCCCTACGGTGGATACTGGGTCTGGCCAACGCATCAGGCAGACTTGCCCGATGGCGGTTACGACTTTCAGAGTTCGAGTATGACGTACAGTACCGTCCAGGTATCAAGCACAATGTCACAGACGCGATGTCTCGCATTACCACAGATGGTTTGGACACCGAGCCGGTAGAGGATGATATCCCATGCTTTACCATCTCTACCAACCCTGATGGTGATACCATAGAAGGTTACTGGACTCTACCCGAAGAGGATAAGTTGTTTTAGTGATGCCATCGCTCGGGAAATACTCGCCCTCGAGGAAACAGACGTCATGCCAATTACCCGCGAGGAATTCCTGAGAGAGCAAGCAAAAGATGTTTATTGCCGCTCTCTCATGGACCAAGTAGGTATGAAAGACTCGAACTTTGACGTCGACCGAAATGGTTTCCTGGTGAGGCGAGCTCTTATTGATGGTTCCCTTCAGAAAGTAGTGCCCAAGGTGCTGCGCCCTCGGATGCTGTACCTGGCCCACTACCCAAGGCTATCAGGACACCCTGGAGGTACGAGAATGTATTACACCTTGAGGGAAGGGTACTACTGCCCTCATATGGCTAATGATATATATACCTTTGTAGGTCAATGTGAATCTTGCGTACGTACCCGTTGAGGTCTCCGGAAGCACAGGAAATAATTGAAGTTATTCCCTGCAGCGGGTCCTCTCGAGTTCGTCGCAATAGACCTTCTGGGTCCATTACCAAAAACCACAAGGGGATATCAGTACATCATCGTAATCACCGACAGGTTCTCGAAGCTCACGCGAGCGATACCCTTGAAGGACACGAAATCGACGACCCTCGCGGTGGCGTTCTTGAACAATTGGATCTACCCGTATGGTGCACCGCTTTATCTACTTACCGACAATGGTTCGAACTTAGCTTCGAAGTTCTTTGAAGCTGTTTGTAACCTCTTGGGTATTAAGCACTACTTCACTACTACCTACCATCCGCAAACGAATGGGCAAGTGGAGCGCTTTAACCGAACACTGGTATCTAGGCTGCGACATTATACGGAAGAACACCAAACTGGTTGGGACGAGCTCGTGCAGCCCTTGACATATGCATATAACCTTCAGGTTCATCGAGCGACGCAAACTACGCCGTTCGATCTAATACTGTCAAGACACCCACCAGGTATTGTTGTTGAAGGGGACCCATTAGGACAAGAAGCCGCCGGAGCGCTCACACCGTCACAGGTCAAACGGAATACCCTTTTGAGGTTAAGACGTGCTCTCAAGTATGCTGAGAGCAAGCTCACAGCATCCCAGAAGCGGTACAAGGAGGACTACGACCGAAAGGTAACCCAAGTGGTAACGGCTACGCCGGGTCAATATGTCTTTATTGACCACCCCCCGAAAGGAGCTAAACCACGACCGGGTGATGAAGCTGATGATGAAGCTATTGATAGAGATATCAACTCTAAGCTTCTTCCGAAATCATCGGGACCTTTCAAGGTAGTTCGGTCAACCGACCACACGGTAACGGTGAACCAAGATGGTGTAGAGAATACAATCTCTATTGACCGAATCACGGTTGCACCTCAGACGGTTCAGTCCAGGAAGGAACGCGGAGAATCCGCGCGTGACCCACAAGCGGTTGCCCTGAGGACTCAGCCCCGGGAAGACGGGACACCCATCGAGGTTAATGATGACGCACAGGGTGACGACCCAGACTACGTACCACCTGCGGGGATTACGGTTGCTCCTTCAGAGGAAACACCTACCCCTAGTGGTACCGATGCTCATCTAAACCAAAGTGGTGAAACGATACCAGCCCAGGTCTCTAATGAGTTCCCAGTGGAACGCCTTGTAGGTCACCGCCGTACCCCAGATGGTCTGAAGTACACCGTACGTTGGTATGGCTGGGGCGCCGATGGCGACACTGCTGAGCCGCCCTCAGCCATACCACACCATTTCAGGGTAAGCTACTGGAACCGCAAAGGAGAGGACATGCCGAATGATGGGTAAACCCTAGAGGTAACGCAGTCCCCTAAGGAAGGGGGAAAAGCACATTGTAATGAGGAGTACCAAAGTCGGTTCGGACGCTCACCGGGAAGGTAAAACCAGAAGGAAGCATTCCATGAGGGTACGTCCAAGGAGCGGTAGCGCTAAAGAAGGACGCACCATTGTACGCGCGCCGTTGCACACGCGCCATGCACGTGCGCGGCACGCGCGCGAACCCGCACGGTTGAAACATTCAAAAAATTGTATCTTTTTATTTGACGAGGCATACGCGCGCTGCTCGTGGCGCGGCGTGCGGAGTAACCGATTCGGTTTACACTATTGTGTGTAGGGAGCGAGCAACGGCATGGTCAAAAATCTAAGTATTTTGACCGTGCCGCGCTCCCGAATCGGCCATTCCCAGCCTCTGAAACCCCTTGGTTCTCGAGATACAGACCAAAAGGGTTTTCTTCGTTTTCAATACCATATGGAGGGGTAGTTTTCCGGTCAAATATTTTGATTCGCCTTGCAAGTAACCTCCAGGGTGAAACACCGCACGTGCGCACACGCATGGTGAGAGGCCATGCAGACCAATCCAGGTACATTGCTGGCCACCGCGCGCAAGCGCGTGGCACAACATTTTACTTCATGGGAAGGCGAAACCGCTCGCTGCGCCGTACGGAGGCGCATCGAAGTACCAACGTGGTGAACCATACTACAAGCACCAAAATGGAACTTACCTACACGGAATTAACCGTCACCCATCGTGGTACGCTGGTCTAAGGAGGAGGGAGGAGAGTTTCAAAACCTAATTGGAGATGCGCAGAGCTAAGGAAGGGGGAGCTGTTTTCGAGCTTCCTCCCTTCCTTAGCACCGCACCTCAAAGGAAACTGGAACCTACCATGGAAACGCATAACATGTACGTTTACTTGAAGAGTAACACCAATAGGGATGCAGGAGCAACGTGGCTAAAGCACAGACCCAAGTGGATACGACGATCAACCTGATGGGTGAGTGGCAAAGTGAGGCCCCGAGGAGCCTCCAGCTGAGAATCCCCGACCCGGAGTGGTGTTCTGATGGGCTCCCGGCCAAGGCTGGAAGAGATCAGCCTGGCCTGGAGCCTGGCTAGGCGCGCTACCATGACCCACGGGGGTACTAGTAGGCACGCTGACGCCTGGCATCACGTCGGCACCCATCGGAGGTGGCGCGCTCGCCTGCGCAACCGACGGAGGTGCCGACGACCCGATGTGGAGAGGAGCCTGCGGAGCGGCTAGAAGGCCGGGGTTCAGGCTAGCACCAAATAGGGGATCCTCCAGAGGGTTTGTAGGCGTCGGGCCCATGGCCGTCGCTAGGCCTGCCACCTGGTTGGTAGCCATCTGGTAGAGCTCGACCTGGAACCGGTTCCGGAACTCACCAATTTGGGAAAAGGATCGCATGTACTGTGCATGACGAGGCAGGATGCTTTCCAGGAGGGTAAGAGCTTCCACCAAAGAGGTAGGACCCGCCCGCTGGAAGTTCACCACACAGACTTGGCGGACCCGAGCCATTAAACCTGAAATGGCCTGGTAGTCCACCTGAGAGGGGACAGGCGCCGCAGCCGCAGCCATGACACCCCCGAGGATAGCCCGCGGAGGCCCATCAACCCTTGTGGTACTAGGGAGAAGAGGAGTCACACCAGTATGGGCAGGCGTATTGCGTCCCTCCGGAGCGGGAGTAGGCGCTGAATTGACCACAGGGGTAGCTGCTGGCGATTCCATCACGGTTGGGAATGGCTCGGGACTCCCTGGAGGTCCCTGATCGGTCGGAGCCCCGGGATAGCGCTGCTCCGCGCGGGATACAACCTTCCAGGACACCGGATCGAAAACCTCCCACTCCTGCTTGGCTCCCCACGGGAAACTCTCCACTTGGGTAAGCAACGATTCCAGCTGCTCAATGGAGTAGTCCGTACCTGCCACAATGGTTCCGAGTCCAAATAGGCGAATGTCGCGAATGACCCTCGGGGGAATGAAGAACATACGACCAGGAGGTTGCACACCGTCACGATAAATCTCGGCTTCTCGAGAACGACAATCCCAGTCAATACCGTCACGGGCAGCCTGCAGAGCCAAGATGGCCACCAATACGGCCCATTCCGCGAGGGCAATCGACCAAATGAGGTAATACCGATCGTGGTTACGGGTGATGTAGCTCCCGAAGTAAGCCAATACCGGTGGGGTTGGGACGCTAAGCGACATCGGAACCTCATAGGCATTCCACCATTCAGGTCGGGCAACATACCAAGAGGTTCTTCCCTTATTAGGTTGTGAGAAGAACTCCACATTATGGAACCCATGCATGACGCGGTTGAAGCTGGACCGGGTGCGAATGCGAGCCTCGGTGGCAGCATCCACCCCCCACCTACGACGGTTAGCCCAATGGATGGTATTGTAAGGCCTATCGAAGCAAACCAAATGTGGAGAAGCCGGAAGGTACTGCTGCGGAAGGGAGTCGTACTGACAGATCTTCACAACCAGACGTCGGTAATAATGGAGCTCCGGTTCAATACGAACATACGACAGATCGCTGGGATAAAGCGGGGGAATGACATACCTCATTGGTGTGTGTCGCTGGCGGCTATCATAGCACTACACCCGACCCTGACGAGGTTGAGATTGCTTATCCCGACGGTGGAGCGTTTGGGGGACGGAGCGGAGACGCTCGCAATCCCAACGAAACAAACCCAAGTAGGTATCCAAAGTCGGACGGCGCAATACGCCGGGAAGCGATGTGTTCCCCGGCGCCACTGACCAGTTCTGACGGTACAGCGTCGCTTGCGACACCATTCTTGGATCGACCCCGAAGGTACCATGTTGGGAAACGTTCCAGCCGGCCGTGGTAAACGGCTCCAAACCATAATAGGAAATACCACGAGGAATCTCGGGCTCCGGACCATACGGGTCCCGGATCCCTTCGTGAATCTCTTGAGGTTGATTTGAGGAAGACTGAACCGGCTGGCTCCGAAAACCAGTTTGGATGCGGGAATTGTACAAAGCAGCACCCCGAGAACCAGACTTGGCAATGCCGGTTCCGCGGCCGCGCGAAGGACCGGCACCCGACATGGTGTGATGAGTACCGTGAGGGAGTGGTTGAGACGGCGAGCATTCGACCGCAGGGGTGAAGCGAATCGGCTTTTTATCCACAATGGGTGAGTCACTAGAGCTGATGCTCAAAACCTCCACCCGTTCGGGGCCCCATGCTGGTTCAACCATTAAGGTATCGGCATTGGTCGCCGATGGCGCGCCGTCCCTTGAGGTTACCGCGTCCGATTGACCAACATGGGGAACCGACAATCGCCGTGTACCGCTACGGGTGCGAGCCCGCACGCTGGTACCAGGGCTACCCATGTGGTTCAGATAAGGATCGGGGGTCACCATAAACGGATTCAACCTTTTCGGTCGGACGAAAAGCCACGGTGGCGCGAGCCCGCGTAGACAAACCGCAAAGGGGTACGAAGGCAACCAGAAGGGATAACGGTGGAACAACCTCGATGGAGTCAGCGGCAGTGCCTCGAGGGGTTGGTACTCGAACCTCGAAGGGACAAAGAGACACGCCGCAACCAAGTGGGCGCCAAAATCCTTCACGGTACAGTGCCCACACGAGCTCGAAGGCGCAACCCGCCCCCACCCACTGGGTATACCGACACGGTAAATGGGTCTAAGCCGTGCAGCCAAAAAGGTATAACCTTGGAGGTATGCAATGGGCGCGCGTCGCACCCAAACCACAAATGGGAATGAATAGGCCGCTGTCGGTGATAACCAAAGAGGTGGATGGAGCAGCAATCGGTGATGACCAAGGTGGGGAACAGAGTGCGTTCGGCGATGCAGAGCCGACGCGACGCACGGCGCGAGATGGCGCAAAGGCTGTGACAGGAACCAAATCGGTACGACGATGCCACCGACTTGGTGAAAGGATCTGGGAGCCACGAGGGCGTGGCTCAGGGTAGGAAGGGGGTCTGTAGTACAATGAGACCTCAATGGGTTGGTGCCACGTGGGCCTACTGGTGCGCCTTGCTGGCTACACTGTACCTAATTGGTATTCTGTATTTTATAATTTCTAATTTCTAATTTATAGTCTAGGATAGTTTAGCGATGCTGGCCCATGACAGTAGGTCATGGGCACAGCCGATGACGTCATGCCCGCAGGGGAGATCGGCGTCGGTGCACCTTGTATATATTGTGGTGCACCTCGCCTTCCCCCTCGGTATTGTAAAGTCAGGCACCATTAGGGCAGTAACTATTCCATCTTGGTCACTTGCTACTCTATTACTATTCAGGTTTTACCGCGCGTCGACGTCTACTACCGTACACCTACACGGTCTAGACTAGTTGCCCTGCCGTTTTCCCCTGCGGGTTTCAGGTGCCCTACTACCATATTGGTTGTGTTTTTTTCCCCTTTAGGTTGAGCCCTCGCGCGCTCCCTCTATCAGGCGGACCCCACACCTTATCGGTATTTGTGCAAGCCCAAAAGCCGAAAAAACACCCCAAACCATGCTTCCGCCTCCTCTTCACTAGCGCTGCGAAAGTTGCAGTTCTCCTCGACGAAGATTGTGCCAGTATGAGTGGAGGCCATCCGGCCTATCAAGGTTGAACCGTTTCTTGTCAGAGAACACGAGAAGCTCCCACTTTTGCAGGGCCCAGCCGACGTGTAATCTACGCCATTCCAGTCGGTTCTTTTTACTTATGTTGTGTAAGCGGAGGAGCGTTTTTGGCTCGGCGATGCTTGAAATTCACATTGCCATTCAAGTATTCTCGCGTTCACGACACACTTATCGGAAGATAAAGAGATTGCTGCAACTGACGAGCGGTGTTCGAGCTGGTTGACGCGAAACGGAAAAGTCTGCGTTCATTACTGGCAGTGAGTTTGCGTGCGCGTTCCTTTTGTGGCTTTTTTGTTATATTTGTCGGGGTTTAGTAAGTAGTTTCGGTCCACGCAGCGGCTGCGATTGTTGAGTTTGGCAGCAATACGCTTGATGGAGTAACTTTCGTCATGGAGCGCATAGATTTTGCCTTTTTCAGCGTCTGTGAGCGCTGTGTCGCGCGGCCTTATGCCTTAGGGGTTGATGGGAAATCGGAGGGGGTGGGTGGAGCTGGCGACGCCGTCGAGGAGAGGGACACTGTGGAACAACGAACCAGATGTCTAAAGTGTCTTATACTTTCCGGCGGCACCTGTAGGGGTCTTTATGTTGTATCTATGGAACACCTGTCTCAAAGTGGGAGTCGCGCCTATTCTAGGGTTTTTTTATACGCCCAATCGGATGAGATAAATTGTTTTTATTTTTGATTGGCAGAAGAGGCCACATTCTGCATCCAGGGGGGGTGTCTTATAGTCACCGGTGGCAGTGTACACGCTCAACGAGACCCATGTCACAATGGAAATCTTTTAATTTTACAACAGCGCAGAACCCAGCTCCACCACAAAAATCTGTTACTCGGCGCGCCAGCCACCAGTCTGCGCGGGGCGCCTCCACCAACCGCCACCATATGCGCAACGGTCCTCTTTGCACCAATCACAACCCGCCAGAATACACCGCTTCAACACCGCCCCCAATGCCGTGCTCCGGCGGAGGCGGTTCTCCTGGGCGGCGATTTAACTTTCCGCGGCTCTCGTAATCGCCCAACGCCACCACTGAGCGCAGTTGTGGTGCGCATTGCATCCGCCGATTTGCAGGACTCTGTCCGCCATCCGCCTTCGCCTTCTCTGGCCCCTCGTTTCTCCGTTCGACAGTCGGACGAGATACAGCCAGATTCCTGCGTACGCTGTCGGAATGGATATCCCGTATCTCCGCAGTCCTATAAAGCACGGCACAACCCCGCCGCCCTGACCATTTTCCTCCGACTAACTAGCTTTATCCACTCACCAGGAAGAAACATATTTCCAACTCGACCCCCACTCTCAACTCACCTTCTCCCACTATCGACTACTCATCACAATGATTTCCCACACCGCATTCGTTTCCTCCTTCACCCCGTCGCTCACCACTCGACCCTTCCTCTCATCCACAACCACACAAGTACCGCGCACTTTCGTCGCAACTCCCCGCATGGCACTGCAGACAAAGGACAATTCAGAGGTCGCCGCCCCCTCTCCTTATCGTTCCCTGGAGGCCAATCGCGCCGCTAAACTCAACAGCGAGTACAGGGGACCCCAGGGCTTCACCCCATACGCCGAGAGAGTCAACGGACGGCTGGCTCAGTTGGGCTTTGTTATTGGCCTCATTACGGAAATCATCACTGGAAAGGGCATCAACGAGCAAATCCTCATCATGTTCTCGCCGCTAACTCATCTTGTTGAAGCCTTGGCTAGGTTGGCACACTGATTACGATTGTCATTACTAATCAAGTTGGTAATGGAATTAATGTTTGTACAGATAGATAATGCCCGACCATTCCATTCCAACCCGACTCCTAATTTGTAATCCTCTGAGTTACATCAGAAGACCTTTTGCTTCGTTGTGAGATAAAAACAATCAGTTCAGTTTCCCTAAACTTCATACCCAACTCACATTCATACTCTACGGTTGTTTCCTCGTTGGCTTGTCCCTGCGTATTACTAAATGGAACAAGGTTCCCCATGCTTGCGAAAAAAGCGGAGGTTAAAACGAATTCAAATGATAGAATATACTTCTGGTTCTATTCAAATCTTTTACCTACGATATCTGTGTTAAAGAGTATACGAAAGCCTGACCAAGACTTGTTGCGAAGCCTTTCTGTCGAAAGAAACGATATATTTCACGAAGGATGCCAGTATAGTCTCATGCCATTTCTTCATAACAGCAGCAACAGCTGCAACCTCAACCTTTTCACTCTTGAAGAGGGGCCATCCTTGTCCCGTAGGAGGGCAGCTCGTTTCCACCGGAGACTTTTGTAGACCGACACCCGAATAGAGCGAGATCCACATCGTTCGAGAACGAACAGGCCGAGTAGTTGCAGATGCTATCAAGAGCTGACCTAAACAGAAATTGCCATTTCCAGTGACGCGTCTTTGACCAGGAACGTACAGCATCAAGTTGTAGTTAGACAAATGTCTAATAAACAGAGAGAGAGAGAGGGAGAGAGAGAGAGAGAGAGAGAGAGAGAGAGTGTGTGTGTGTGTGTGTGTGTGTGTGTGTGTGTCTGTGTCTGTGTCTGTGTGTCTGTGTGTCTGTGTGTGTGTGTGTGTGTGTGTGTGTGTCTGTGTGTGTCTGTGTGTCTGTGTGTCTGTGTGTGTGTGTGTCTGTGTGTGTCTGTGTGTCTGTGTGGGTGGGTGTGTTGCTCATTTGTCCACTTGCGGCTTTGCGGGATTCAATCATGGCAGGGACTGCTGTAAGGTTCCTCTCTCCTTCCACAGTTACATGGTTCAGTTAGCAGGAAGTCCACATCAGCGAGCCCCCATTCTCAAATGGGAGAGAAATCCGAGTAGCGACCGAAAACCTTTGTTTTCACGAGGTATGGTTTTGCAATGCGCAGTCACAGTACTGCCACACAAAGTTCAGATGTTAAGTGCGCCAAAGATCGTTTTTCGTTGAAGGCCGTTAGACCAAACTAGCTCATTGTCAAATCGAATATGCGTTTATGTGTGTATGAGAATGAAGGATATATACATGAGAGAGAGAGGCTCAGCCAGAGAGAGACTGAAATAAGAAAGACAAAATGTAAACTGAACATAGGTATAGGAAAGCTTATTTACTCATACAATTTAGATCCACTACGTAGCATACACAGCCTGGCAGTCAGGCTCAAAGTCCCAATGCGTGCGTAATGGCGGAGATATCCCCAAGGGCAGCAAGTTGGCCGATGATGCCCTTTCCGGTGATGGCCTCGGTGGTGATTGCAAGTACCAGTCCGAGCATAGCGGCACGACCGTTGAGAACTTCAGAGAAGGCTGTGAAGCCTTGAGGGATCTTCTCTTTATCGGCCATCATGAGCGTGGCCGAACGACGAGGTCGGTTAACGCAAGTGCGGCGGGATGTGAAAGATGTAGAGCCAACAGAGGTTGTAGTGCGGGAGAGGACCGGGGTGGCGGCGACGAAAGCTGTGGAGACCATTGTTGCTTTGAAGTACAAGGTGAGAGAGTTGGAATGGTCTGAAGGATAAGGGTTGAAGAAGTTTAGATGATTGACTGTACTGATAGTAGAGGCAATGAAGAGTTCATGGTGAAGATCGTTGTGGTTTAAGTAGCGATGCTGCGGAGACTGAAAACCGGTTGACACTTCGCGAAAACTGTTCTCTCACTCCACCACAACTGTGTGAGATGTAATCTGGTTCTAATCTGGAAAGCACCTTGAGAAAGAAGAGCCACGAACTGCTGATCTTGACGCAGCCATCGTGGGCCCCATAAAGAATTTCTGCATTTCGGCCCTACACGTACACGCCCAACGAGACCCACGCCACGTCACAATGGAAATCTTTTAATTTTACAACAGCGCAGAACCCAGCTCCACCACAAAAATCTGTTACTCGGCGCGCCAGCCACCCGTCTGCGCGGGGCGCCTCCACCAACCGCCACCACATGCGCAACGGTCCTCTTTGCACCAATCACAACCCGCCAGAATACACCGCTTCAACACCGCACCCAATGCCGTGCTCCGGCGGAGGCTGTTCTCCTGGTCGGCGATTTAACTTTCCGCGGCTCTCGTAATCGCCCAACGCCACCACTGAGCGCAGTTGTGGTGCGCATTGCATCCGCCGATTTGCAGGACTCTGTCCGCCATCCGCCTTCGCCTTCTCTGGCCCCTCGTTTCTCCGTTCGACAGTCGGACGAGATACAGCCAGATTCCTGCGTACGCTGTCGGAATGGATATCCCGTATCTCCGCAGTCCTATAAAGCACGGCACAACCCCGCCGCCCTGACCATTTTCCTCCGACTAACTAGCTTTATCCACTCACCAGGAAGAAACATATTTCCAACTCGACCCCCACTCTCAACTCACCTTCTCCCACTATCGACTACTCATCACAATGATTTCCCACACCGCATTCGTTTCCTCCTTCACCCCGTCGCTCACCACTCGACCCTTCCTCTCATCCACAACCACACAAGTACCGCGCACTTTCGTCGCAACTCCCCGCATGGCACTGCAGACAAAGGACAATTCAGAGGTCGCCGCCCCCTCTCCCTATCGTTCTCTGGAGGCCAATCGCGCCGCAAAACTCAACAGTGAGTACAGGGGACCCCAGGGCTTCACCCCTTATGCCGAGAAAGTCAACGGACGGCTGGCTCAGCTGGGCTTTGTTATTGGCCTCATTACGGAAATCATCACTGGAAAGGGCATCAACGAGCAGATTCTCATCATGTTCTCGCCGCTAACTCATCTTGTTGAAAGCTTGGTTAGACTGGCACACTGATAACGATCGTCATTGCGGATCACGGTGCCAATGATATTAGTGTTTGTACAGATAGATGATACCCAACCATTCCGTTCCAACCCGACTCCTAATTTGTAATCCTCTGATTTACATCAGGCGACCTTTTGATTTGCTGTGTGATAAAAACAATCAGTTCAGTTCCCGTAAACTACAAACAAAGTCTCACAATATTGCTCTACAGTTGTTTCCTCCTAGGCTTGTCCCTGCACTTTGATGACAGGGCTTGACGTCTGAATCTGCGCTGCACTTGCTGATAAACACGCACACCCGTTTATCATAATGTCATGCAACAACCACTAGCCCATCTTCGAAAGTTATAAAATCCACCTCATTGGAATGCTAACAGGTGTTGCTTGCTTAGTATGGCACGTGAGTGTACTTGTCGTAGAGCGATCCCAACGTAAACACAACGCTTAACAGCTGTGATGGAGAGCTAGATTTCCTGCCGAAGCCTAGTCTTTGGGATGACCACCTTACTCGCAGTGTGATTGCTAGATTGGGGCTATGGACTCGTACCAGCTTCCAGATGCAAACGGCTTTGCTTGCTTCCTCGATCAGAATACTGAATACACCGATGAAATCCTTCAAGAGCGGAGGGACCAGGTTTCGGTATCTCATCATGGGACTTCAGGCAGTTGGCTAATGCTCTGCAAGCCGTACGAGAACAAGGAACGGTGGTCAATGTTGCCTTGAAAACGCCCTCGAGAAAAGTATTGAAGATGAGGTCTATCTATCTCTAAAAGTTGTGCTGTAGCGAAGTTGTGAAGTGGACATTGGTGTTAACGTTGTTCTCTCATTCAAACGAAAGGGTGGAGGCAGGACATGTCACGGGGATAATTTTGGATTTGGATATATTTATATTCGTTGATTCCAACCAATGCCAAGTTGCTTGCAAGTGATAATAACTCGCACAATATCGTTCATAGGTACTACGCGCCAAAGATCATAAGAGGTATACAAAAAGAAATGAACGTGTGTTCAGAAAAGCTTATTTACTCTAGCAATCTAAATCCGCTAAGTAGCATACACACTGTGGCAGTCAGGCTCAAAGTCCCAATGCGTGCGTAATGGCGGAGATATCCCCAAGGGCTGCAAGTTGTCCAAGGATGCCCTTTCCGGTGATGGCCTCGGTGGTGATTGCAAGTACGAGTCCGAGCATGGCGGCACGACCGTTGAGAACTTCAGAGAAGGCTGTGAAGCCTTGGGGGATCTTCTCTTTATCGGCCATCATGAGCGTGGCCGAACGACGAGGTCGGTTAACGCAAGTGCGGCGGGATGTGAAAGATGTAGAGGCAACAGAGGTTGTAGCGCGGGAGAAAACCGGGGTGGCGGCGACGAAAGCTGTGGAGACCATTGTTGCTTTGAAGTACAAGGTGAGAGAGTTCGAATGGTCTGAAGGATGAGGCTTGGTGGAGTTCAGATAATCGGATGGGCGGACGGATGCGGTGAAAGAGTGGTGCGATATGAAGATGGTTGGGGTTTAAATAGCAATGCCGTGAAAGCTGGAAACCAGTTGACGCTTTGCGAAAACTGTTCGCTCATCATAACCGTACGAGATGTAATCTGGTTCTAATCTGGAAAGCACCAAAGCTCGTGAGAAAGAAGAGTCACGAACTGCTGATCTTGACGCGGCCACTGTGGCGGCAGAAACCAATTGGTCCACAAACAGCCTCGTCAAAGGCGCAGCCACGATGAATTCTTCCTTAATCTCCACACCAATTAGGTTGAAAACATACAGAACACATGAGCACTGGCAGCCTGCCGGCCATTAAGTTAGAAACCCGAGGCGGCGGATGATGAGTCATTCGGTGAAAGCGTGGGAGGTATTTTAATGAAACGGTGGTGTCTGTTCACAAGTTCCTGTGGTTCACAAGGACGCAAAGAACCGTTGAGATCGTTTTGGTTTCCAACCAACATGCTTCGTCTGTGTTTGTCGCCTTACCAAGATATAAACGTGGTGTTCGTGTCCGCTGTACAGCTGCACACGTCTTCAATATGCAAGTAGTTTAAACCTTCGTCTCGCCTATGATACGTTTCGCAACACATAGGTATGCGCTTCAAGTAACCGTCCACGGTGTTTATCGCATTCGTTTTACAGCACAGCAGTAACCGATCAGACTTTCACAACGCAATACTGTATGTAGCAGAAGTTTGTTTGGCTGCCAAATACCCCAAATTCGGCATACACGAAAGCCACCATCAGAGTCGTTTGGTATTCGCCCTTTACTCTGTTGCCAAGTTGTCCTACAGCCATGCTGTCCTACTGCTCGTGACAAGAACGAGAGAGTATAGATTCTACAAACGGCGTCACCAACTGACGAGCCTTGCTCTTGCAGTTTTAGTTGACAATTAGCGTTACCCTTGTCAGGCAGACTTAGAATAGGCGCCGTTGATATACTTCATGTCTCCTCAGAAAAGAAATTTAAAGATTCTCTATGAGGTTTTACAAACTCTTTGTGATCACTTTTCAGATCCGGAATTCCTGGAAGAGTTCTAGGCTTGTTTTCCTTTTTCCTGCATTCTTGACTACTTTTTTTAGGGAGCTACGAATTTCGTAGCGTTTTTCGTAGCCACGTTGAACACACTATTCACGATACGAAATTGAACGGGAGATACGAAAAACGACGTCGCGAAAAGCTGGAAGATACGAAACTGTTTTTCGTATGCCATGTGCTGCACACGTCATCAAGTAAACCTCTTGAGCTCTCTCAAGCATCCGCACGCAGACTTTTGCTTACACGCAGGTTGACGTTGGTTACGTGTACAGGATACGTATTTCGCACTGTGTAATATCGAAAAGATACGAATTTCGTAGTGCGTAAATTCTCTATTGCTGGACAGACGTGGAGTTTTGGTTTTCAGTTACAATTAAATTGTGCATGGAATAGCTCACTTCGTCACAAGTTGTGAAATTGATCTAATGCCACGCGCTTCGAGACACGAAGCATCGAGTCAAAGCAAAAACAAAAAATAACCGTCCTTTAGGTTTTCAAAGGGTCGCCCCTACGCGCATTATCTTTACGAACGACACGTCAGTGAGAGATTTGAAGATGTAACCCGAATCTCATTCGGATCATGCGACCCATCTTAGTGGTGTAACACGACAGAGGTCGAGTACGGGTAGGAAAGGGCATTTTGAAAGGGCATTTTCATAGAAAAGGAGTTCCCATATTCTGCGTTGTCCTGTTCCCTTTGGTGGTCGTTGAGTGCCAACGTGTACTATATTCGTATTTCGCTGCACATGTGCTAAGCTTTGTTCATGCCATAAAGTGCCAGGTTTTGCATTTGGTTCTACCCTTCTTTATGCTCCTGTTTCCAGAGGTGTAGAAAGCTGAAATCTTCCATCACAGGTTGGTCATCGCGCCCCAAAATTGTTACGCTTCTTTTAAATCTTAATGTGGCATCAACGTCAGCGGGGATAGTCTTCGGCTTGCCACTATGTCTGGGAACAAGAAAAACTGTTGCTGAGGAGTAGTTGTATAGCTTCCTCTTTGTCGTCACCCGACGTAACACCCAAATTCATCACGTATGAACACTTCTTGTCATCAAAATACTTCTGGTTTCTAAAGAGTCTCTTACTGCAGACCAGCTCTCTTTTTGCTATAAAAGTCATGGTTTGCACTTGAGCACAACTTCAACCACCACGACCACCATCGTTCCCTCCCGAGAAACACCAACAAATCATGGCCATGGCTCGTTTTTCATTGTTCATCACCGTTTTGCTATCCACTTGCCTGCTTTCATGGGCGTCCCAGCCGCGCCTCAACCTCGACTTCCGCGGGAGGTCAATCAAACCACGAAGACCCTCCGAATTCGTGGGCGGTGTGTATGCCATGTCCAATAATGTTACTGAGAATACAATGGTCGTTTACGCTCGTCGACCGGACGGTACCCTTCAGTTGCTGGATCCCGCTCTGAAAACTGGAGGAAAAGGCGCTATTCTCAATCTCGGCTCTGGATTCGACCCGCTTTTTTCAGCTTTCTCAGTCGTTATCACGTCTGACAACAGATTCGTACTGGCTGTCAACGCGGGAAGCAGCACTGTTTCAGTGTTCAGAGTCCTCCCAGACTTTTCCCTCCTTCTCGTCCATGTACAGCCCGTTCCTGGGTTTGGACCGAACACCATTGCAGTTTCAGGAAATATCGTCTACGTCGCCAGCTCTGATGCAGATGGTGAATTTGACGATGTTTTCTCTCAGAAGGGAGCCCTCTTTGGATTTGTTTTGTCTTCTTCTGGTAGACTCATTCCCATCCCACGCAGTCGCCGATTGCTCACTTTCCGCCCTTCAGCTATCCAGTTTTCGCCTGATCGCCGTTCTTTGGTCGTTTCTAACTTGTTTGCTGGCCGAAACGCTATTGAAGTCGGCAGCGTTCAAGAAATCGTGGTCTTCAGTGTCCATCGAGCGGCCATGCTCAGCCGCACACCAGTGTCCATTGCAGCATCAACGGAACTAGGCAACGCCGAAGGTCGTAATCTTCCGGGCGCAATTGGTTTTGAAATCGTAAAGTCCGGAGGCGTGCAATACTTGGTTGTGCCGGAAGTACGCGCTATAGCTGGTGCCGATGGCATGGCGCCCCTTGACCAAGCTTCGTCTGTCTCTACCTGGATGCTTGACGCCCGAAGTCAAATTGTACCAGTGCAGCTTGACGTCCCGGTGGGGTCGTCAGTCACTTCTGGCCAAATGGACTCTTGCTGGATTATCTTTTCCGATGATTCGAGTAACTTCTGGGTAGCCAATACCCCCTCAAACTCCACTTCTGTGTTCTCATTTGATAAGGGGATTTCTACTCTTGAGGAACAAGTTGGCGCAAGTGGAGCGTTCCCCATTGATCTGTGGATATCCAGGGATAGTAGGTACTTGTATCAACTATTTGGTGGATCTGTTGGGGTTTTCGAGATTGGAGCGGGTGGGAGCCTCACTCAACTCCAGAATCCGATGAATGTTCCTGATCTGAATCCTCAAGGAATCGTTGCTTTTTAACTGCTCCCCCATTGTAAGGAGGAACGGGATATAATTTGGGCCATTGGAGCAAGAGTGCACCAACGGTGCAGAATCTGAATTGATATTCTGTTATAAACAAAGTTTTTAAATTTTGCAAAACTATTTGACTTCGCAAGTGACCGTCTTTTTGGCTAACGCACTTCTATACTAAAACCTTGCCTTGCAATGGGGCTTTGCGGTAAAGGGTTAACCCTTTCAACACTAAAAGTTTTTACGTCCACGGAAGTAGATATAAGCTGTAGCGAATAGTTTTCAAAGAAAAAGATTCAAGAATAAGTTCGATGTTGCATTTGTAGGACAACACGAACACGTGTGCAAGAGTGTATCATTTATTTGCTTGAAACAACTTTCTCCATGTCTATCTACCATGGTAGACATACGCAAAGAAAACACTTCGCAGTGATTTAATGTCTATTACAATTTATACCAATTACAAATAATAACGGCTGCCAACTGCTCTGGGCGCATACCTCATTTCTATTGACGCATTAGACCCTGCATCGGCTGATAAGGTCCTGACATCCCTGACATCCCTGACAACCGAAGCAGAATCCTTTCACCTCATTCGGACATGGATCGCTCGGGCTGATATTTGGGGGAAGCGTGGGCGGTTTCGGAGAGGGAAATGGGGCCCTTGGGGCTGGAGGACTTCTGCGACGGTTTCGAGCTGCTATTTTCGGCTCAGATATGATCACCGAGGAAAGTTTGTACTTTTCCCTGTGCTCATTCTTCAAAGCCGAACATTTCCCCTGAGCGGGACGACACTGTGAGTACAGAAAAGCCAAATCAGTAGTGCTTGAACAAATCCGGTCGGCGTCCTTACACTCAGCAATTGACGACGGGGATGGTGCGTCAGAAATCACATTCGCACCAACCCCAAGAGAGTTGACAAGATTTACCACGTCGCGGCTGATGATGAACACGCGTCTTCCTTCTTCGTCAAGCTTGAGCGCGTTTCTTAATGACTGTTTCAAACTGTTCCCAATATCTTCACTGAACCCACTTGCTTTCTTCTCAATGCTTTTCGCTGCGACGGAGGTTAGCTTGTCATAGATCACATTTTCAAGCTCTCCGGGAAGCGCCTCGAATCCAAGCAGCACCGCGTGTCCGAGGTCAACTTTCACAAATTCCTCCAAGATTTTTGATATGCTGTCGCCCGTGAAAAGTGCCGTGACACTCTTGAACAAGGCAGAAGAGGCACCCGAAATGAACGTCAAAATTCCTGAGAAAGGACTCACACCAGACGCCCTTAGTTTGATATCGGTGTTTCTAAGACTCGCGAGGACGGCCAGCTTCGGTTCGATTACCAGTGCATAATCGCCCGACTTGACCGTTCCAAAAGATGGGTTGAAGGAAATGCCAACCATGACGTCAGCAATAGTAGAAATGGAACCCTTATACGAGAAGCTATCGCTTGCATAGTTTGAACAAGATCCTATAACCCTCGCACCATATCGTTGTTTGATGTCAAAACGGGCTGTGACTGACACAGGGAGCTCGAGACGAATCGCAAACGGTTCAACGAGGGAGTCACCTGACACATCAATTCGTGCAGAACGGGATATTTTTGCAGACACAAGTTGACGCTTTAGCTTCGCCGTTCGCGAACAGCCGCCAACAATTTTCTTGTCAGACTTGTCTTCAAACCGGAAGAGGAATTGGTCACTGTTCACGGAAAAGCCTTTAGCTTGCAATTCCGAGTTGATTTTGGGCAATACCACTGCGCAGACTGCGTTCAGTAGTTCATCAGATGAGTCGCATGTGAATACATCGGCAGATATCTGTTTCACGCCCGATGAATAAGAGTTGAGAGCCGGAAGCGGGCGGCCGTTTGCGACAGAGAGCCAAAGTAGTGAGGTTATGACTATGGCAAATGTTACGTTGTCCATGGCTGCAGCGAAATGGGTGCTGAGATTGGGTTAAGGTGAGCTTGGATTTGACACCCAATGTGCTCTATAAGTACCCGAAAAGTGTCGAAGATGCAGTACGTACACCTGTACTTGATCACAGATCGAGATGGTGAGAATTGTGTTTGGATAGTGATCACTACTTTGTGCTGAACAAATTGTTGGCAAAAGGAAAGCTACTACAGGACCAATCTAAAGGGAAGTAAACACTTCACTCATGTTGTAGTATGTGCAGACGTAGGGTGACGAGGACAATCATGGTCAAACCCTCTCGAGTAGTCCAGCTATGCGAAGGGAACAGCTTGTTCGTGGAAGGAAATGATAGTTGCATTTGCAAACTTTGAGATATCAAGGGATGGAAAAATGGCACCTACATTGTTGTTTCGCTTTGTAATCTCCCCTCCTCTCGCTTCGAGAGATCTGCTGCTTATGAGACAACACCTTATCCCATCGCTTCCACAAACTGAAACTGGAAGAGAACATAGAAATAATCATCTGCTGAGAGAATACAGTACGGTCGGTTGGGAGTCATCGCTGATGCTTGTCAAGAATGCTCGCGATGAAAAGTATGTACCAACAGGCGCTCATGTCGTGAGGCAGAGAGCGAATAAAACATAAGGCTGCGTTAAAAGGAAAGGCTCCAAAACTGGTGTGAAATGCAGTATGGCTTTCCAACGTTTAGAATACAAAGATGCCACTCCAACCATACGGATGGATGGCCAATGCTGTGAAATTGTTGTCTGTTTAAGTATGCCGCCGTCATGTGTTTAATTGTCACCTTGTGGTGGTTCACACCTGCGAGAAGGCAGATTTGTTCCATTGTCAAGACAAGACAGCTAAAATAATGGCTCGGATGATTGGATGATCGTTTACTGCTGTACTTGACAGAATCGAAGGCCACGGTCAGTTTAGTAAAAGAAGCCGAGCTTGCAAGCGCGGCAAGAGGTAACATCTGCTGTACCGAGCCACAGGCGGTGCCGCTGCGAGTCGCTGAGCTCCAGTTTGCGCGAGACCCATGGACAGGGTGGCGGCGCCGGATGCGGCACACAAGTGGAGTGCTCCAAACTGCACACGAGCGCGCGGCCATGGCGAAGCCAAGCGACGGCGCTGGCGGCTCGCAGCGAAACCACACGCGGAATGTCGGGCAGGGCGAAGCTGTGCGTGGCCACGTACGCCGCCACGTCCCACACGCGCAGCGTCTCGTCTTGCGCCGCCGACGCCACACGTGTGCCATCCCCGTCAATTGCCGCCGCGCTGTGTACGTGTAATCGAAAAGCTCCTACTTCGGAAGCAAAGCTAGATGTTTTGATCTAAAGTTCACGATTCTAAATCAAAATATGCTTGAAAATTAGAGGCCTGTTTTTGGTGATCTCTTTCGAAATTGGCGGGGTGGCTACATCTACTGCTTACAGTATGTATAGAAAGCTTACAGCTGTTTCAAAAGTAGTGTCACTGATGTGACGACAACAGATGGCCCGGAACCCGACGGGGTTACCCTTATCAGGGGGTAGGTAAAAAAGGGACAGCTCAGAACATATTAAAATGAATATATGTTCTCCATTGTTTAACGTCATCATTGCTTGGCAGCAGCGTCCTAAAGCAGTAGGCTACCTTCCAGCAAAAGGGAAAGTCATAACAGTCCCAAACGGCGCTTCAAGCGCACGATCTCTACCCAATCTTGGTAGCCCTACAAAAGACACAATTTGTGGTAAATAAGGGACCCCGGCACGCATTTGCGGAGCCCCAAAAGGCTCAAAAACACAGTTGTCCTTACGTAGCCATCATACTGGCTGACAACCGTAGCCTGGCGCGCGCACGTCGATCGGTCCTCGAGCAGTTAAGTTGCATCCATCTAGATGCACGATTTTGCATCCACACCAAGTGCAGCTCCTTGTCTTTCTGCGCAAGCTCCCGCTGACGTGCTTTCTCAACCGCCTCCCTCTCTTTGTCCAGCCTCCGCGCTTTCGTCTCCGCGGCCTTAGCCGCTCGTTGCGCAATTTGCACTTCCTTCTCGACGTCCTTCTGACGCAGAGTCTCCAGCACGGCCTTGGATGTCAGTAGGCAGCCGTTGGCCGTCACCAACGTCCCATTTTGGGCAATGTTTGCGTCAGACTTTAATATATTTCGGTTCTTTGTGTAGTCTTGAACCAAAGACAGATACGTCTCATGCGCTCCGCTCTGCGACTCTGCACTGCCATAGTTCGTGATGTCAGTCGCCTTGATGACTCTAGGATTGGATGTTTTTCTGAACGGGTCCCATAAGCCGCACGCCTCAAAGCCCCTAACAACATTTGTGTATGTTACTGCCTGGGTGTAGGCTTTGCTAAGAAGGTCGCAGAGTGTGAAGACATCATTCCGTTCGTCCGAAGCCGTGACTGTTCGCTGGTTCAGGAGGTTCCGGAAGTAGTTCTTGAATGGAGAGAACACGGTGTAGTCCAAAACTTGGGTTCTGTGGCTTTTGTGTGCCCGAAGTCCTACTGCTACAATCCCGTTTTCTTCCATCATCTTCAAAGCCTTGTAACTGCAATGAGCCCCATACCCGTCGAACGTAAGCAGAATGTGCCGGTGCTTCTGCCTTAACTCCTTTGTTTCGCTTACAAACTGTTCCACCCACTGCAGGAATATATTGGAATCTACACCCGCTGGGTCCCTGTAACAGGTTCGGGCATTAAACGGAAGGGAGCAGGATGGCGTTTCTCGCTCCCCGTTTTCACGAATGCGGTATTTAGCTCGTACTCCTTGCAGGACAACGAGAGGTGACCACACCCGCCCATCCGCCGACACCACGGGCATGATTGTAGCATGCTGTGCATTACCTGACCACTTCAGTTCGACAGAGTTGCTGCGGGCTTTCGAATTGAAAAGGGCTTTTGACCTTGCTCTCGTGGCCGTCCTAACAGAGAAACCACTCTCGTCAATATTGAATATCTGCTCGGCTGAGGTAATCTTGTACTCTTTGTACACTTGATTAAGGCGAGCGAAGTGGGACGCGAGGTTCTCGGGCGACATGGCCAGAGCTCTCAACTTTTCCAAGTTTTTCCTGCGCTTCAGTGTTAACTGAGGGTGGCGGCGCAGGAAACTACGAACAAAACACTCTCCTGGTCGGTCATTATGGAAAGGAATATGTTGTCGTCGTGGACAAGGAAGGCCCTGGACAAAACACTGCACAAGATCCTTAAAGCATTCTCGTGAGAGCGGCGTGCCTTGGTTAGAGAAGTGAAGTACAGCGTCTGTGATGAGCTGTTCTTCAGGGTCTGTTAGCGTTGGCGGCCGTCCGCGAGAGCGCTGTGGACTCTGACGTTTCTTAAGAACGCGATGAAGATGCGATTTTGCAATGCGGAAGCGTTGTGCACATTCGCGTAGCGACATTTTTGTGCTTTGATGATATCGCATTGCCTCTTGAAGCCGCTCGGAGTAGATGGAGTGCCCGTTCGGGGCCACAACGCGTTTTGCTACCATGTTTTGTAGCCTCGGTTTACTACCGTTTGTTTGGTCTTTCTGTGGTCTCGAGTTGACCATAGCTTAGCCGTTCGAGGCATAGCGATGTTGCAGGGACGTACCCCACCCAAACAGACACCGTAGAATTCAAATTTGGCGCTTAAATTTGAATCATATGAGCCATAATGGCGGTAGAGCCTAAGAGTGGTTGGTTTTCAACAACATTTGGATGGAGCTCATAACTTTTAATTAAAATACAGTCCCTAATTACCACATTGTCCCCTGTTTAGGCACCCCGATGATAGCGTTGGGTTCCGAGGGTGCTTTATGGTGGAGGCTATGAGCTACGTGTGTGTCCTGGACAGGTGTGCGCGTCGCCATGAGAGAAAGTGTGACGTCGGTGTAAAGAGGAGTTCACGCCGTGGAAGAAGGATCTTGCTCTTTGCGCGTCAGCACAGGCCCCACCACTGCGTGAAAAGGGTGATGAGTGTTACAAGGTTGGAGGGTAAGGCTTTTGAACCTTTGCGCTTTCAGTTACTTCGTCAAGATGTCAGCAAGCATGGATGCGACGGGAATGTGCGACACTTGAATGCGTTTTGCGCGGATGGCGTCAAGAATGTGATGGTGTCTTACATCGATATACTTCCGTCTTCGGGTCGGAGCATGTGAATCGGCGATAAGTACGGCCGAATGGTTGTCTACCCGGAGAGGAGTGGGGGAGTGAGGAAGCAAGCTAAGTTCTTGTAGTAGTCCGCGTGTCCAAATGATTTCCTGGACCGCTTGCCATGCCGCAATGTACTCAGCCTCACAGGTAGACAGGTTGACAGTAGGTTGCAGGGAGCTTCTCCACGAAATGGGAGTGTTGTTCAAGAGGACAACCTGTCCGGATATTGATCGTCGATTCGTGCTGTTGTTCGCAAAATCCGCGTCCGTGTAGCACTCCAGTGGCCGTGAAACACCGTATGAGAACAACAATCCGTGCAACAGGGTGCAGTAGAGGTAGCGGGCAAGTCTTTTCAGTATAATCCAGTCATGCTGCGTTGGTTCGCGCTGTGAACGCGCCAATGCACCAGTGAGAAAAGTGATATCTGGTCGAGTGGAGTCTGCAATATAACGGATTGTGCCCAGCATTTCCTGGTAGACTTGTCGGACATGTGGGTCTACAGTTTTAGAGGGATGAGGATTTTGTGCGTCTAGGCCATCTGTGTACGAGGTGCTCACAACATTCGATTTGGTTACTCGCAGTTTTCATGCCACAGCCTCAATCAGATGGTTCTGGTGGATGCGGAAACCATTGGGAGTATAGTCGAAATTCCACCCGATGTACTTTGTGGGGCGGCCAAGGCGCTTGACATTGTACTTAGATCTCAGTACAGTTGCGAACTCATCAGAGAGAGATGGGTGGGATGAGGCGGATAAGAAGTCATCTGTGGTGACACCAATTATTATATATCCTTTGGATGTTCTTCGGAAGAAGATGTTGGGATCGGATTTGAGAGCTGTGCAGCCACTCGAGTTGAGATGTTGGTAGAGACCTCTGGTGTAGAGGAAAGCTGCCGGTGGTGTCCCATAGAGGTTTCCAATGAGTTCACCCACCTGTTCAGGATGCTTGAATGACCCATCGAAGCGCCGTGGTTGACGAACGTACACTTGTTTTTGGTTCTCATACTTTTCATGCAGGTATGCACCCTTGATGTCAAAATGCTCAAGCCGGAGGCGCTGTTGTGCTGCAATGGAAAGCAGGATGCGTGTCGTGCATTTGTCTACATTGTAGGAGGCCGTGTTGTCGGGGTTGAAATGCTCGTTTGGAATCATGAGGTCACCACGGATTGCGCAGCGTGCCTTGCGACCGGTGACGGTATTGGATGACGAGGTGTTGTATCGGTAGTGCATTATGGTGGGAATAGGTTTTGTATTCTCTGGCATGCTTGTTGTCCACCGAATGGCACCCATGTTGTCGAGTTGGTCGAGTTCATTGTTGTGCGCAGTTTCCCATGCGGCGGAGTCAGGGTATTTAGCAGCCTGCTTTCGGGATTTCGGAGGAGGAGTGATGTGGTTGATTGAGGTGGGTATTGTTCCGAGTGCCTTGGCGAGGGTGCTACAGGGATCAGCACGGGGGTCGTAGGCTTGAAAGTCTATTGCCCGGCAGGATTGCTCGCGATTGAGGAGTATATTCCATACTTTGATGTGTGAAGGGCTCAATGGGTGTAGGTACCGTACAGGGTCCGCACGGCGATGGAGTTTTTGTTTCTTTGGCTGGAGACGTGGGATAGTTCCAAGTTGTCCGAATGTGAAGATATGCGAAAGATTGGGGGGGTGCCCGTACCGTAACGTATATGGGAGGTTGCGGACGGAGGAGTGATAGGTGAGGTTTTATTTGAAGGCAGCAGCAGTGGTTGCGTCCTGCCAGGAAGTGAGGGGGAGGCGACTATGTACGAGTGATGCACGTGCAGTGTGTGGTATAATGCACAAAAAGGGAGAGAGTCCGAAGCGGTCTTGAGACGGGAGCGGCGGTAGCGTACAGTCTTGTGAATGTAATGAATCCGAGCGGAGAGAAGGGGCGGAAGCACCGGGCGGTCGAGGGGAGAGTGGACGATTGGTATCACCAGGCACGTACAGGAACGTGCGGAAGCGTACGAACGGTCTGAGAAACCCAATAAAGGAGTAGCCGTGCGGTCTATCGTTAGCGCAAACTAGCGAAGAAGACGTTCGGCAGGAGATGCTTGTCGTTTACGATTGGGGCCTCGGGAGATCCGACCTACAACTAAATATCGGGTCTGGGCCCCATTACTAACTACTGTACGATCGGTCTAATTTGCACTGTCACTACCAAGTCCGTACACGTGGCCAACTTGTACGCTGTGCCAACCCGTCCGGCACTTGATCACCAAATCATACACGTGGCGGTGCCACTGCACCAGCCCATCGTGCACTACCCCTTCGTACGTGAACGGCTGATCAGACACACTCCGCACCAACTCGGACCCACTATACTACAGATCCCCCTCCTACACTTGCGCTCCGCCCTCGGAGCGCCGCGTAACGTCGCCAAGTCGGTACGCGTCTATCCGTATGGTTTAGAGGGCGCCATAACGTCCGTTCGGAAATTTTGCCCGGAAAGGGTGGGGCGGAGCCATGCCAAAATTTCCAGAGCGGGAGCGACGAGAGGAGCGTGTGTACGTGTGGTAAGGTCCAAACCGAGCGGAACGAAAGGCGCTGGCACGCGAACGCTGGATCGAAGACAAGCGGGGCTTGATCCGGGGCGTACGCAACCGTAATAACTGTGCAGACCGTAGACCCTTGTTCGAGTACCGTCAACGAGCTCGGTACCTCTTACGTTCAAGCCCGATCGGAAATATGCATCCTGTTCTGCAGGGCGTCCGTGTCGGTCACCACACGGAGCGTGTCCGGCAGGGCTTCGAAGTCGGCAGCCCCGCCTACCGCGAGGTCTGCGCTTGGTGTCAACCATTCGGTAACACGCAGCACGCGTGCGTGGAGTCCGTACGGGTTACGGGGAGTCACAGCGTCCGCTTTCGGAAAATTTGCCCAGGATGGGCGGGGCGAAGCCATGCCCGATTTCCCTAAGTGGAGGAGACACCATATGGACGGAACCGTTGGGGACGCTTGCCGTGTTAAGTACGAGCGGGCGTGAAGACGGGTACTGACGGCAGCGAAGGCGTGCGTGTATCCGTGTCTTTCCGTGCGGTTCGTCTCGAAGGAGAATGCCCGATGGGGATCCATTCGGTACACCCGGCACGTCTCGATGGAGGGTGTCTGGCGGGTACGCGTATTGGCGCGCGCCGCACGTCTCGACGGAGGGCGTACGGCGGATGATCCCTTAGCGGTCGAACGCGTGTCCGTACGGGTACGCCGTGTCCGAAGCGGTGGTCCTCTTTCGTAAATGGGGTGGCGGTCGAAGGACCGTCAGTGCTCATTGTGACCATACGGGCGAGCGACCGTACGAATTGGACGCGATGCGACGCCGCGACGAAGCGAGTGTATAGCGTATCTCGTGTGCAGTGGGTGGCGGAACGTCAGCTCCTGATCCTCCAATAAAAATAAATTGGTCAGCACTGACATTTCGTCCGCGCGGTGCCTGTACGATGACATAGTCGTCGTGGCGATTCCAAACGGTCGGTAATACCTCAAGTACCGCGTTGTCGTGTTCACCTCCCCCTATAAGAGCGCCAGCCAAGCGTTGACATGCCCGAATCGGTTCACTCCGTATCCAACCCTACGCACGCAATGGCGCCGACTCCGAGCGGCTCTGGTACACCGTCGACACCTTTCCGTTCGGTTCCGTTACCGGGTCAAAAGTATGACCATCGCTTCCGTCGCGGTCTTAGCGCTCCTCGCCGGAGGAAGCAGGTCCCGCTATCCGTCACGGAATACGTCCAGAAGGGGTTCTTCGACGGCGAGCGCTTCGCGTCGATTCCGACGGCGCTACCGATGCGGGATATGGCGATTCGCAATCCGAAACTGACAAGCATCGAAGCTTGGCAAGCCCGCTGGAACCACCTGCCTGGTGTGACCGGACGGAAGAGTGAAGAGACCTACGGGCGGAGTGACATGTTATACCTGCGCTGTTCGGAGGAGAAGACCTATCAGGAGGCGTTACAGCGTTTATTCCACCGCTGCTCATCCGATTCGGGCTTCCCCGAGAAGGACATGAATCCGCTTGGGTTGGTGATGTTCGAACCGCCGTACGACAAGTTGTACTGGCTGGACCGTCAACGGTAGGGAAGTAATACCGCAACGGAGGCGAGAATCCGAGCGTCCCATGGGTTCCTGTACAGTTGGCACAACGTCGAGTTCTTTGACGTCCCTGTTCATCGCCGATCGGACTTGTATTGCTCCACAAACGAAGTGTGGACCAGCCTCGATGTGTCTCGCAACCTATCCGTACCGACTCCGTCCGTGTTGGCTTACCATTCGGAAGAGCTCCTCAAAGGTTCACCCATTCAGGGTGTTGTCCGTCAGGTCGTATATGCCGAGTGGGCGGTGTTTGCCTTTATGGCGTTCCTCCAGGCGGCCCACGAAGGTATCGAGGTCTTCACCCGTGCGGGGGACGAGCGTCTGTACCACAAGGACGGCCAACCCAAGTACGGGCGGTTGTTTCCGATGCCGTACAAACTGGTATGTATCCTGGCCGAGATGGGACTCCCGAACGTTCTCCGCGGCACCGTGTTTCCATCGCAGGTCGGTGAGAAACTGTTACAGTACTCGTTGGAGACCGATTGGGACAACACTCCGGGGTTCCTGTGGTACGAATACTACTCCGATACGTTCCCGGCGATGCCCTCGACCGGATCGGTCGCGACGCCGATCACTAGTGTCCTGAAGGGTCCGGAGAGTCTCCCCCCCTGGGCCTTCAAAACCGTTCCGGACTTCTTCCCGCATGGGTTCATGGCGCAGGACTTCGAGGAAGTGGCGCCGCTGCCGACTCCAATGGTGACACCCGTTGAGGCGAAGACCGTTGTGGAGGCAGGAGTTCAGGCAGGATCCGGTCGGAAGTCTTGGGACAAATCCGGGTTCGCCATTGAGGACAGCGCCAGCCCGCATTCGGACGGTGATACGCACAAGTCCTTCATGGCTCTCCGTGCGGCTTGTATTCCGTTCGGCGAAGAGGAACCTGCGACGCTTGACGACGCCCTGTTGGCGGCCCGAGCATGGATGCGCCGTGCGGTCAACGCCGAGACTGCTCTCCGTGAGCAGGCACAGGCGCAGCTTAACCTGCTCGGTTACCTCCGGGCCCACTCCTTATTGGTCCTCGCGTCTTACGAGAAGTCCGTGACGGCTAGTCTGGGTATGGCGCCCGGTGTGGATGGGACGCCGATGTCGACGTTCGCGCCGCCGTTAGAGGAGCTGGTGACCAAATCCTATGAGGGCATTGCGCAACAGGTCGATGCGGAGCGTATCGTCGACCATATCGTGAAGAACATGCGCCAGGCGGCGGAGTCCTTTTTCAAGGGTGTCGAGCTGGTTGCGCCCTATCTTCCGCCCGGAGAAGAGCCTGAAGGTGAAGGCCAGTCCGGTGACGGTGCAGGGCCGAGCGGTACGAACGCGGCTCCCGAAGGGGAGACTCCGCAAGAGGAGGTAACCCCTGCGGTCCGGGATGTTCCCATGCCGTCTCCGAGTGGAGACCAGGAGGGAACGGAGACCGTTACGGTTGAGGAGGACCTCATAGAGCCGGCGCCTGTACCCGCAAGCCAATCGCGCAATACGTCGGGTGGGAAGAAGAAGGTCGTGGCCACTTCGCCGTGGCCTGGGGCCGCCTTGGCGTTCCAGCCGACAAAGACCGGTTCGAGTTCGCGTGGTGGTTCCGCTGCGGGCCGTGGTACCTCTCCGTGGGGTACCCGTGGGCGTGGTATTACGAAGCCCGGTTGGAAGAAGACCACTTAGTTGACCGTGCGTACTCGTAGCTTTCTTTTCTCCTAAGTAAACTTGTGATTGTTTGTGATGACCTGTGGGCCAATAGCGTGTCGTTCTGCGCGTGCCGTTGTCGAAAAAGGTGGCGTTTTGTAAAAATCGGAAAGTAATTGACCAATAAGCGTACGTTGGTGGCGGTTTGCCACCCAATGATAAAGTAGTGGCCGGACCTTTCGGTGCCCCGTGACGGTTCACCGCTTGCGAGCCAGTACGTACGATCTCGGATCTGGGATCCGCCCCTTTCCCCCTCCTTAAGGTGTCGCCGTTACCGAAGGGTTTCGGCGACGCCAATAGCGGGCGATAAAGTGCTGAGGGATGTGTTCCGGCGGTTTGAAGGTATCCTGATCGGTGCGGTACCCGTGCCATCGTACGAGGTATTCCTGTCCGTTCGGGGTGTCGCGATGGTCGAAGACGCCTTCCGCCACGCTTGGAACTGTTCCGGGCGGTGGAGTGGGTTGGTCGTCGACTGGTTCGTCCGCATACGGTCTCCCAGGGTCAGCAGCTACTGTGCAGCGTGTCCGTTCGGAAGTAACCGGTGGGGTTGTTGGCCGTGCAGTTGGGGCTTTTGTCACTCTGTCAATACTGACGGTGTTGTGAATACCGTCTTGGTTCAGAGTGACAGTGGCGTCCGTTGCGGATACGACCTTAAACGGGCCAACCGTCTTCGGTAAGAGTTTCCGATACGTACGTTCCTGATCCGTAAGGTCCTCCTCTGCGTTCTTATAGTCCGGTCGGTCAACAAACACTTCTTCCCCAGGGGTGAAGCTCGGCGTATACCGTACGGATTTATCAAAGTTTTCCTTATAGCGCTGTTGGGCGCGGGTCAACTTTGTCCGAGCGGTCTGCAGCGTGGCCTGTAGGAGCTTGAGCGTGTAGCGTTTTAACCGAGCGGCAGTGGGCTATGTAGGCGTCTTTGGGTCTAATGACGTACTGGGCTCATCGAGCAGAACGCTTGGGGGTTTACGCGTTAGCGCAACGTCGAACGGTGCGGTACCGAGAGATCGATGGACCTGTAGGTTGTAACCGTACGTAAGAGGTTGCACATACGCGTGCCAAGTGTTCTGATGGTCCGCTACGTAGTAGCGTAACCTCTCCACGAGTGTTTTGTTAAACCGTTCGGCCTGACCATTTGTTTGCGGATGGTACGCGGTCGTTAGTACGTGTTTGGTTCCCAAAGCGGTGCATACAGTCTCAAAGAACTTAGAGACGAATTGAGTTCCGTTATCGGTTAGCAAGTAGTTTGGTATTCCGTACGGATAAACCCAGTTCTCCAGGAAGGCCTTCGCCACTACAGGAGCTGTGGTTGACCGCAGAGGTATCGAGCGAGCTATCTTGCTAAACCGATCGGTTATAACCAGTATATACTGGTAACCGTTTACGGACTTCGTGAATGGACCGACGATGTCCATCGCGACGAATTCCAGCGGGCCGGCGGCGGGGAACAGCTTCAATAGCTTCTGCGACTTGAAGTGCATCCCCTTTGTCGCCGGACACGTGCGACAGTCCTGTACGGTCTGGAATACGTCATTGGCCATATGCGGCCAGTAAAAGTCTCGACGGAGACTTTCATACATCCGAGTGGAACCCGGATGGCCGACCAGACGGGGATAGTGTGCCAAGTAGAGGACGCGTGCCTGCAGTGATGCAGGTACGACCTTCTGGATGGCTCCGTCCAGTGGGGCTTTGCGGACTATGAGTCCGTTTCGGTCAATGTCGAACAGAGTGACACCGTTGCCGATGTCTTTCCGTACGGACTCGCAGAAAGGGTCATCTGCTTGAGCTCGCACTAGCTCCTCGACCGTGACCGGAACGATATTGGTTTCCTCCGAGGTGACAGCAAGCACCTCGGGGATGCCAGCAGATTTCCGTTCGGGCGTTGGCCAGTCGACGCAGACGTCACTGTACTCATCACCATTGACGGTAATGTTGGTGATGATGTAGCCATCGTCCGTACGGTCGTTCACTAGCAAGCAGGGGACCTCTTCGTCCAATGGGGTATCGTCCTCGCCATCCGTTCGGATCCGAGACAGGGCATCAGCCGCTTGGTGTTCGATACCCGGACGGTGGACAACATCGAAGTCGTACTCCATTAGACGTAACCGCCACCTAGCCAGCCGTCCGGAAGCGTCCGCAAGGTTCAGTATCCACCTCAAGGAGTGGTGATCCATTCGGACTGTGAACCTCTGGCCTTCCAGGTACGGGCGGAGGTGCAGTATTGCCCAGACGACCGCAAGGCATTCCCGTTCGGTAGTTGAGTATTGCCGTTCGGTCTTGGATAGAGAGCGGCTCCAAGAACCGATTGATAACAAGCCTCCGTCCGGTTGCTTCTGTAGCAGGGTGCATCCTACCTGTCGGTCGCATGCGTCTGTATTTAGAACGTACGGGTACCCTTGACGGGGAATGGCCAAAATGGGCGGGGGTATCAGTCTCTGACGTAATTCGTCAAAGGCTTCGTATTCCGTATCGGTCAATGTCTCAAACTTCGTGGGTTGCCCCTTCTCCAACTTGCGGTTCAATGGAGCCGCAATTCGGGCGAAGTTTGCGACGAACCGACGGAAAACGTTACAGAGCCCCAAGAACGATCGGAGCTCCGTCTGGGTCGTAGGCGGTTTAGCCTGCTTGATAGAATTCTGTGTCTTGAGAGACACTTGAAGCTTTCCCGGTCGGATTACGAGGCCTAGATAGTCCACCGTGCCACTGAAAAAGTAGCACTTGTCCAGTCGGAGAGTAACACCGGCCGAAGGGAGCGTATGCAGTATGGTCCTCACATGGACATAATGCTCTTCGACCGTCCGGGAATAGATGATTACGTCATCAAAATACACCAGTGCGTACTGCCACTTCACCCGTGATAGGATGATATCGAGAGCATGCTGGAAAGTAGCCGGTGCGTTTTTGAGTCCTAACGGCATTCTCTGATAACGGTACAGTCCCATATGCGACGTGAAAGTCGTTTTGTCCTGGTCGGATTCATTCATTTCGGTCTGCCAATAACCAATGTTGGCGTCCAAAGCGGAGAAGATTTGTGCATCTCCAAGAGAGTCGATGCACTCGTCCATTCGGGGTAGTAGGTATGTGTCCCGTACGGTCGTAGCATTCAACCGGCGGTAGTCGACGCAGAAGCGAATGCTTCCGTCTTTCTTGAGCGCGAATACGACCGGGCTGGCCCATTCTGCCGATGATGGTTCTATGACAGCAGCAGCGAGCTGCTTTGTCACCTCCTTACGTTCGAGTTCTCTCCGAGCGGGTCCGGCACGGTACGGCATCTGAAATATGGGCTTCGAGCCTGGTTCCAGGTGGATGCGGTGCTTCGCTGCCGCAATCGTTCCGAGATGGCCGTCCCACATGTCCGCAAACGGTCGAAGTAGCTCAATGACTTTGTCCCGTTCGGTAACATACTCAGGACTGATCTGTACCTTGGTGGTCTAATCATTCTCATCTTTCCGTACGGTTTCTTGCTCCTGTTAGGTATCCTTGTGTTCCCGTTCGGAATTATTACCCGAAATCGGAATGTGTTCCCCCTCCTTGGACTCGTCGCTCCGCGACGATGGTTGCGGAGTTATGAGCGCTACAGGAGATGGAAGAGCAAGTCCGATAACGGTGTTCTTGTGTAGTCGGACCGAGCGGTCAGAAACGTTCGCCACGCGAACGAGAAAGGGTACGTCCGGTCGGAGCTCCATAACTCCACCCGCAAGGAGTGTGAGTTCAAGCGTCGATCCCGTACGGTGATGAGACTGTAGAAAGACCAAGCCGGACGTTTTGGTGGTTACCAAGACGTTCGTTTCCGACATTGGGGGTAGAAGAACCGGACGGGCAACGTGTATCTTATTAGATGGAGTTTCCCGTTCGGGTTCTGGTTCCGGCGCGGAAGGTGCATTTGGTCCGTAGGCGGAAGACTGTATAGACACCGGTCTGGAGTGTCGTAAGAGTATTGTCCGTTTCGGTTGTAGAATTGCCAAGACGTACTTGTCAATAAAAGAAGTACCGAGTAGTACACTGGTGGAGAGGTTAGAAACCACCAAGAACTGTACTCGTACATTGAGGTCACCGATTCGGACCATAAGGGGAAGAACTCCCACAACGTCCATTCGGTTCTTCGATGCGTCCGTAATTCGGGGTCTTACGTCCGGTCGGAGTTTCGAGCGCCAATTCGGAGGGAGATGGCGTTCGTGAACCAGACAGGGTCCGGCTCCGGTATCAAGAACTCCCGTTAACGGATACATCAGTGCCGTGTTGAATCCAATCGACACGTGCACCTTGTAGTTCGCGCTAGAAAAGAGAACCGTTTCGGTTTCAATGTCCGTATCGGTCAGGTCACATGTCAGGATAGGGGACTCCCCTCGGATGGAGTCCGTTCGGTCTGTCACTGACGGGGCGAGGCTAGGCCTCTGTGGAGGAGGCGATGCCTCTACGCTTCCTCCTGGTCGTTTTCCTGGTGAAGAGCAGGCTCCTCGACCAGTGTGACGGCCTGTGTCGGTCTTGGTGAGTACGTCTGGCGAGGCTGTCCGCCCTGGCGATATCCTACATCGTCCTTCGGGGTATCAGTTTTCCGTCCGGTCTGGTAGGCACTGTAATAGCCTTCCTCGCGGCGTTGCTGATAGTTAGCCTCCCGTATGGCCAGCAGCTTCTCCTTTAGGTCCGGGGGGAGCAACTGACAGCAGTTGGGCTCCCGCGAGAGGCAAATCCGACACGGTCTAACTGGTGCCTGCCCCTGGGGTTGCTGTACCCTGGAGCTGGCAGGACTGGGATAAGACCGAACGGACTGAGCCGGCGTTGAAGCCGAGGGCGTAGTGGGGGGCGAGGGCATGGAAGACGCGCGGGATACCGCGAGGACATGTTCCTCGTCTTCATCCGATACGGAATAGATCGATTCCGACGGGGTATCGATACTGTAAACCTTCCGGGCGGTACGAGAAGACTCTTTCCAAGTGGTTGGCCTTTGAGTATCGACCCGAACACACTGTCGAAGTGAAGCACGATGGGTGTCTCCGTACGATTCCGCGTAACGGGCAAGTGCATCGTATCCGATATTGGGATGCGAGGTGAGGTGATTCCTCACCTTTGACCGTATGGCGGCAAGGAGACCTTCGACGAAGCTCCCCTTCAAATTCCGATCGGTAAAGACATTTCCGCAACGGAGGGCTTTCGTCCAGAGCTTCTGGGCGAATTCCGTTTCGGACATGCCTGACGCTTGGCGGTAGAGGGTGACCTCTGCGGCCGCGTCGGCAATGATCTCATCCGTTGCGTACGTGGTCAACAGAAAGTTGACTACCTCTTCGTACGTATGGAGAGACTCATCCCGAGTACGGTCGACAGCGCCAGACTCACCTTCGAGCCGAGACTGAACCAGAGCGTGCGCCGGTCCGGTCAGGTAAAACTGGGAACACCAGAGGGCTGCCCCCTCAGTGAGTCCGTTATGGTTGCAAGCGGTTTTAAACCGCTGTAAGAAATTGAGCACCGATATCGGATCCGTCCCGGAAAAGGAAAGAACCTTCATCTGGACATTCAATTTCTTTTGGTAGCGCGCAATCTTGCGCGCCACCCGCGAATTGTACCTCTGGCTCCTCCTGAGCAACCTGTACGTACGGTAGTCCACCACTTTGGCGAACTTCTCGTTCAAGGGCCTGATGCGTTTTAGCATCAACCTGTCCGAACGGAAACGATACCGATCGGACTTCCCCCTCCGTCGAGGGCTGCGGGAGTGTCGGTCGACTTCCGAATCCGTGCGGTCGTCATCCGACGATGACTCCGAAGAGTCCGAGTCCGTTCTGGCTGATCTTCGCCTTCTCTAGCGGCGACGGTCTTTCCGTTTACGGGGCGCGTCATCCGAATCGGAACTTCCGCTCGGTCTACCGCCTCTGCGGCGGCGATTCCTCCTCTCGTCGGAGGAATCTCCTCAGCTTCCGTTCGGATCGTCCTGCGGGTTGACTGGCGGGAGGTACACTCCGGTCGGACCCCTCGTTGGGCCCTTCTTCAGTTCTGGTCGGTGTTGCCTCTCGCCGCTAGCGGGTGCATTGTCCGTACGGTCAATAAAAGATTTGGGTGGGTGGGTCGGTAGCTGAGCTACCAGTGCGGCCAGTGTACTGTTCAGAGCTGACGTAGCAGGTTCCGAACGGTCTGTCTTCAGGATATTCCTGACCATATCGTGTACGATCGGTGGAATATCCTGGTGCAGAAGCGCCGGGATTCGGTCTTTGAGGTACGTCTCCACTGCCATGGGGACGTGGACCTCAATTTCCGTTCGGAGACTCTGCAGGGCGTAGGGAGCGATCCCTGACCAGAGTTCCCGTGCGGTAGTCCGTTCGGTCAGGAGTGGCGGCGCGGGGCCAGCTTCGCCCCGCGGCGTCTTCCCCGTTCCGGGAAAGGGAGCGAGCGCGATTGCCTCGTCCTCGTTCCGTTCTGACTTAGACCTATTACGTGCGGAACCGTCTCGGATTATCCGTTCGGGCTCCTCTGAAGGCGTGACGTAGGCCGTCGCATTACTTCGGGTGCTCCGGCGGCCAACCGAAGCGGCATCCGAAGCGGCACGACTTGCGACCGGTACGGACTTTGCGGAGTCTTTTTCGACCAAAGACCCTTCACCCATTTCTCCGTGCGGACGATGACTCATACTGTACGTATCGGTTCCACGATCGGTTCTGCTGCTCCGTACGGTCTCGAATTCCACTTCTAAGTCAGGAGACCAATGTGGTATAATGCACAAAAAGGGAGAGAGTCCGAAGCGGTCTTGAGACGGGAGCGGCGGTAGCGTACAGTCTTGTGACTGTAATGAATCCGAGCGGAGAGAAGGGGCGGAAGCACCGGGCGGTCGAGGGGAGAGTGGACGATTGGTATCACCAGGCACGTACAGGAACGCGCGGAAGGGTACGAACGGTCTGAGAAACCCAATAAAGGAGTAGCCGTGCGGTCTATCGTTAGTGCAAACTAGCGAAGAAGACGTTCGGCAGGAGATGCTTGTCGTTTACGATTGGGGCCTCGGGAGATCCGACCTACAACTAAATATCGGGTCTGGGCCCCATTACTAACTACTGTACGATCGGTCTAATTTGCACTGTCACTACCAAGTCAGTACACGTGGCCAACTTGTACGCTGTGCCAACCCGTCCGGCACTTGATCACCAAATCATACACGTGGCGGTGCCACTGCACCAGCCCATCGTGCACTACCCCTTCGTACGTGAACGGCTGATCAGACACACTCCGCACCAACTCGGACCCACTATACTACACAGTGTTGAGAAGTAAACCATTGACTCTCTCGGCAAGAGAGTTCTCTTGTGGGGAATATGCAACAATTGGATGGAAGCGGATGCCACGAGTAGAGAGGGAGTGTTTGAAAGCTTTCGATGTCAGTTCCTTGGCATTGTCGCTGCGAAGATGGAGAGGGTGCTTGTTGTGGGTGGCGTATATCTGAGTGAGGATGTCGAGGAGTTTCGACAGGGCCTCTGCGCGAGTTTTTAGGAAGGGGACATGAAGGAATCGGGAGCCCGCGTCGATGACCACTAGCATGTGGCTGTTTCCCTGTCTCGATATGGGATTGAGGGGTCCACATGTGCCGATAGATATATAGACTCCTGGTGGGTGGGTGTGAGTTGTACGGCGATGTGGTTGCGGTTTGGATTTGGCTTCTCGAAACCCACGGCAGTGGAGTGCAGGAGGACTGTTGCGGAGTGTGTCAGGAAGGTGTGGTAGTAATCTGTGTTTGGCCATGAGATGAAGTGTCTTCGGGTGAATGTGGCCAAGTCTAAGGTGCCATTTCATGAAGTCGTGTGTGACTGATGACGGGGGAGGGACTGGCTGTGGGGAAGAGGTGGATAGCCATGGCGGAGACTGACTTGTGGCACGAGACGGTAGTGATGAAAGGTTGGGGATGCGGCTTGGTGGGGGAGGTTTGATTGTGGGAGTGTCTGGGGGAGGGCTTCGAGTGCTGGGTTTCTTGGGGCGTGATGGTCGCGCTCTGGAGGCTGAAGTGCGGGCACCAAAGGCATGATGGGCATCGTCAAGAGCGTACTGGTTTTTAAACAAGAAAGAGGTTGCAATTACCGGTGTTTACGTGGTGGCCGACGTGGTCGGATGACAGCCGCTCTGGAGGCACTAAAAACGACCAGACCGTATTAAGAGGCGAGAGATTGAACGGAGAGGAGGTTGTGCTTGATGTCGGGGGAGTGAACGGCCTTTGAAATGTGTAGTTGCTTATGCGTCGTTGGGATCTTGATTGGTCCCTGTTGTGTGATTGGAGAGGGTTGACCATTGGCAGAGATCGTGTAAGTTTTGTGTGATACTGGCTTCATTGAGGAGTACGGTCTCGCGACATGCGTGGGGTGGGCGGCGGAGTCAAGAATGAACTTACCATCATTTGGTTGCGTGTCTGCATTGTCCACGGTGTGCTCCAAATTGCTCATGCGCAAGAAAAGTTCTTCAAGTAGATGTTGCGGAAGCGGAGCAGATTCCGCGAGGTTTGCTTGGCCTTCTAGTTTGACTCTTTGAAGAGTGCATTCATTGTCACTGTGAGTAACACATCCATAGATGTGACACGACGGTCCACTGTAGCAGGCAGGACGTGGATGATTAAAGTATTGTTTGTTACCAGTCCGACGGGGCGTCGGAGCAGACTGCACGATACGGGGGGCAGACGGGGCAGTGACTTGGGGGACCAGTTCCATGTAAGGAGAGGTCACGGAAGAGGTCGAGATGTTCTGCTGGACAAGGGTAGCCTGTTGTAGGCGATTTGTAAATTCTCGTATGGACGCAGGAGGTGATCCTGCCTTGACAATTGCCAGTGGATAAAAGTCTGGATTAGAATTTAAGCCGTAGATAAGGTACTTCACAGTAATTCGTTCGTCGGATATGTTGGGAAATTCGGCGTTCAAAATTTTTTTGCCGATAGAAAGGTGGTGAGAGATGTAATCTTTGATGTTAATGCCGGGTATGAACGTAACCGATCGAGATTCGGAATCAAGAGCATCGTGGTCTTCTATGTTGCACTAACGGACATGGTTAGCTATGATGTTGACAATTTGACATGATTCGGTTAAGTTTTTTGTTGGAAGCTTTTCAATGATTTTGTCTGGTATGCTTTGCATAATCAGAGCTTTGACCTTGTACGTCTTTTTCGTATGTGGGGCTGAAGCTACTGGATCGTCTGGAGCCGGAACGTCAGATAGGAGGAGGGCTTCTGCATCGATAAGGGCTGCATTGGTTTTCAATGCATCTTTCCAGAAGGTAAAGTTTGTGTACGATAATTTTGGTTGTGATAAAGACTCCATGAGATGAGAGGTTTTTGGGGGAGATGTTCCAGCAACTGAGAGGGTGGAAGTGAGTAATTCATTCTCAAAAATTCTGCAGTTATGCAGAAGATCTTGGATGTATTGGCCTTCTTGTGATCTGTCTTGTCGTTGTAAGAATCGGGATAGTCTTTGAAAGATTGGCGTAGGTGTTTGGCCCATGACCTGTGACGACAACAGATGTCCCGGAACCCGACGGGGTAGCGTTGGGTTCCGAGGGTGCTTTATGGTGGAGGCTATGAGCTACGTGTGTGTCCTGGACAGGTGTGCGCGTCGCCACAACTGAGCTGCATGTTTTCATTTACAAATGCGCCGTTTCACACGGCGCATTTTCCTGCCTTTCTGGACAGACAGTACTATAGTACGAACAAATGAGAATGCAAGGAAAAAAAACATTGAGTTTCAAAAAAGGTTTTTCTTCTTATTACCCTCTACAAAGGTTTTATCCTCTTCGCACCAAATGCTTGCTACTGTGCAATAACACCTATCTGTAAAGATTATTTTTTAAACCTTTCGTATGCAAAGTACATTAGCATATTAAAGTAAATAAAACAAAAGCTCAAACAAGTTTTTGCTTAGCATTGCAAAAGACTATTCTACGAAAGAAGTGTTTTCTCACAAACAAAACTGTTCGCGAAAGGGGTTTGCGACCATTTCTACGAGAAGCCAGCTCCTGGAAGCGCTGATTGTTTTGGACTCTGTTCATTAAAGCACGTACGGGTGTTAACATTAACCCCCTTTCCCCCCGCCCCCAATTTACTGTTTTTCCCGTGGTTCCCTGTGACCGCCAGCTGCAGCTGACAACAGCTACAGAGTAGCACATATGTGCTCACGTAAAAGGAGCACATATGTGCTCTCGTAAACAAATACAAAACAAATATACGAATACAAATAGGAGGCACGAGAGTAGTTGGGTCAAATCTCTAACAATTCCTCAGCTTCACGCTGCCTAACAATTATCTCAGTCAAAGAGATGATGCCTGAGGCAGCCACTTAGCCCAAACCTGTCAATAAAGTCTACTTTACTGTGTTCTGAAGCATCGTTCTGGCGCCGAGGAGCGTCATGATAGTATTCGGTTCTTTTTGTTAACTTGGGCGCTTGCTTTGCTTTGCTTTTGGAAACGGCAGCCCCATATCTATTCTTGTGTCGACAATAATTGACTTGTGGAGTTCGGCATCCACTTTTGTATACGGGTCAAAGACAAGCTCTCACCAGAACCTCACGTGTATGCACACCACGCCTATTCTCCCTCGACACAAACACGGCCATTGTGCAGACAAAAGGTCCGTTCTGACACGCATTTTCGGAGAGCCTAATCCTGAAATCGAAAGTTCTTGAAGAAATGGCTGGGATACTTATTGGAAGTATCGGCGATTCAATCACGACTCGGTCTCCACAAGTATCTGACTGAGCAAGATATAGCTTATCAGTCGTGCGAAATAGAAGTCCTTCTGGGCGGGCAAATCCCGTTGGATCTGCATTGATGATCTCCTCAACTGAATGGAGCACCGTCGAGGCAGACAAACCTTCGATGTATGCACCATCTAGCATATTGACCATTGTTGAAAGTTGTCCAGGCTCTACTGGCCTTCCTGGCTCCCGTCCAAGTATATGTTCTTCTGGGCAGGAGGCACATCCTATCGTCGTGGGAGTGAAAGGACATTGCGGCTGCACTGGTAACTCAGCATCTAATCCAGGCTCTCCCATATTGACGGCAACGAGGGATCCTTGTGGACGGCGACACCAGGAAGGAGTAAGAGTGTTAGAACGATTGAGAATGGGATCAATGCTACTTCTGCGACAAGGTGGTTCACGGCCTGGTTTATCGCCAACGACAATGATTATATTCGGAAAGCATGCAGAGGTAAGGTCATGAAGAGCTTGTAAAAGGCCGCTAGGTCCTGGGGGAAATGAGAGCGTGGGTAGGAGAGATAAAGCTTCACGAATGGCTGTTATGTTTGTTGTCCTCGGTTGCAAAAGAGTGTGTGATTGAGAAGCTTGTTCACCACCAAAGGCTGCCACCGTAACGAAGCCAGACAGGTCGGTAACCAAAGATTCAACTAAGACTGACAAATTCTCGACCACGGCGGGAAGTTTGTCCTGCATGGATGGGGAAGCATCAACCAGAATGTAAAACACTTGACGATCACCTCCAAGATCGACGTTGACTTTGAAGTCTACAGTAGTGTCAGATGGCAGAATGACGTTGTCAACCAGAAGCTTACTACCGTCGCAGAGAATGGCCCCGAGTTGATTCGAATTTTGAGCACATAATTTGGACGGAGTAAGATAACAACCAAACTGAGCGGCGGAGAGACATTGAGCTTGAGACAGTTGATCACATTCAACGAAGGGGAAGATGCTGCGATCTTCACACTCTTCACTGGCAATCGATTCCTGGAAGAAGAAAAACACTGCCAATAAGACAGTGAGGAGGGACATCGCGATGCAAAATATACTGTTGTAAAGTGAAGGCCCAACGTAGTCTGAGAACAGCTGAACAGGAAGTTGAAGGGCGCTTAAATACTGAGTTATGGGGACTGTACGATCCCAGAACGTGAACCGCATCAGTGCGTAAAGCCTAAGGAAGGGAGATGGAGCACCAGGCGCTAAAAATAATGGAGGATGTGGGGATGATGCAGCATTGCTGATCGTTTAGAAGGAGAAACTTTTCAACACAAGTGGAGAATATATGTCAAATGCATCAAACTAGCTTTGTTTTTGAGCAGATCTTACTGCGAAAGAGTAGGAACAGACGAGACTGCAATATGGGCTCGATTGGAGATCTACGAATGAAATTCTTGCTGCTGTTATTGGTTGTTCCTATGACGAAGCAAACATACCAGTAAGCAGAATAGCACTGATATCTTTGAGCAGGTGTAAGTGCTTTTCGAATTGTCAACCAGAGTCAGTGTTCGCCCGTAATGCATTTAATGATAGAAGAGCTGTGTCTTCAGTTTCTGATGTGGCCCTGGACTGACCACGATTTCTCGATTGAATATGTCAACAAGGTTCTGAGATGCATGCTTCGGAAACAAAGTGGTCTCAAAACTCCCTCCCGAAGTAGTTGCATAATTACTACGGAACGTAAAGCATAATGCTTTTAAAGGTTGGAGGAAACTGTTCAATATGCCGTGAAGAGCATAGAACAAGCCGAAGAACTGTGGTCAAAAACACAACAATCTGAACACTTTGGCATTCGTCAGCCAAATACAATTCTACAGTCAGAAGCTGTGTATATATGCCACGTGGCAGAACCTCATTCGCATTTCAGTCTGTGGCTCGGAGCCGTTGAAATTCCCCAGCTAAGTTTCTAAAAATAAATGCCGTGTACCTTTTAGCTCATCGGTAGGAATCCGTTTTTGGTCACAAAAACCCAAAAATTTTAGGTATTTAGCATCCCGATTAGATATGTGTCGAGAAACTGAGCTGTCGCCGTGGAACACCTTGGTGCGAGACGTTGTGCTGCACAACGTGCTGCCCGTGCACGGACAGTTAAAAGTTTACCATAGTTCAGCTTTGCGTTCTAAAACGGACTGTGAACATGCACACAAAATAAAAATATTCATATTCAATTGTATATCTACCAAAATGGTAAGCTTACAGTCCTAATTTCATGCATGCTGGTGCCATTCATCATCACCAGGTTCTTGTCCTTCTACTACTCTATTCATGTTCTTCAATAGCAGCCGCTTGACGAATCAATAGGGAACAATGTGATGTAACGAGGAACTTGATAATATGAAAATATTAGTTCCCTTTTTAGTACAAAAACGAGAGAAGAACGTTTCTCGGTAAAAGGAAAAGGAAAAGAATATTTATTCATAAATGAGGATGTAAACGTTTCAGGCTGCATCTTTTATCGACAAAAAAGAGTACAGTATCGAGCTTTTATTTCATGATTCCCATGAAACTCCAGTCCTCCAGCTTTTTGCTTCTATGCTGGAACTTAAAAAACTGTATTTGATGACATCTCTTTTGTTTTGACTAAAAACCCCTTGAACTACTCAACTCAGCAAGAAACAGTGACACAACCACATACAAGGCTAACACACGTACAAGCAGTAAGAAAGGAAACAACACACATGTTTCAACGGAGTTATACTGTGTACATCTTCACATGTTTATGCTGTGTCGTCTTAGGCAGTGTGATTGACTCACCGGCATTCCCAGAATCCGTTTCAAAGCATGACAGGTCAACGTCCTCTCAAAGAGACGTTCAGCACAGCGGGAGGAAAGGTGGTGGGAAAGGTGGTGGGAAAGGTGGTGGGAAAGGTGGGGGAAGTTCGGGAGGAAAAGGAGGAGGTGGCGGTACGATCATTATTGTAGGAGACGGTACCAGTTCTGGTAATGACAAATTAGCTCTCATTATTGGAGCTTCGATTGTAGGAGGGCTGATAGCCATTCCTTTGTTGGTCTGGGGTTTCATGTTCATTTGGGAGTGCTGTCGGAAATGAACATGTCCAACTATGTTTAACTAAAAGAGGTCTCTGAACGTTTTTTTGCAATAGATAATTCTTCTTCTTGTATTCTCTGTCTCACGATAGTTGAAGTTCATATATGTGAAATCCCTTAAGCACGACAGAAATGCCTGGAACAGCGAAGGCCAGTCCTACAAATCCAGTATGGATAATCACAAATTCCACCAACGTTCTGAGGAGCCGCACATCTTTTTTTTCCTTGGTGGTTAACACATTTTAACCCTCCTCGGCATCTCTTGAAAGAACCTACGCAGTCTGCTCCTGGTCCCACCTCCTCCATAGCGCATCTTCCATTCGTCCTGCATGTGCCACGGCATATGCGGTTTTGATCATCGCACCTATCTCCAACGTTGACATATTTCACGCATCTGCCGTACATAGAGCCTGTTTTGTGACATTGAAGATTGGCTGCACATATCTTGAAGTTTACCTCTTCACATTGTCCTCCGAGTGGTGAAGGAACCGTACACAGATTTAGTGGACGTGGTGGAGGGTAACGTCCTTCAGTGTTAGGTCGAAAGTTGTGGCAGATTGCACCAGGTTTCCAATGGCAGTCACTGTCCCTTGCGCAGTTTCCGTCATACGATGGGGTCGGCTGTGGACGGTAATAAGCAACGGCAAATGATGCAAAGCACATCCATAATGCGAGGGACTTCGTTAAGAAATGCATGATGGCAGTTTGTCTGATATTTCTGAGTTGATGAGCGTTAACTGCCTCCCCCCAGAGATGTTGCGCTTGGGCTCTATGGGTCTATATACTGAGCAGCAGTCGGGAAATGGGCATCGATCAAGACAACTGTAGGGAGCGTTCAGATTACAACATCAAGCTAGCTAGCATAGCAACAATCACCAAGTCTGACACATACATTATGTATGATATGTATCGTTGGTACACTGTAACTTTACATATCATAACCTTAATGTATCAGACTTGGTGGTTGTTGCTATGCTAGCTAGCTTGATTTGGCGGTTTTCTCTTCGTAAATCCTCGGTGTGCCACTGTACATTGTACAGTGGCACAGCGAGGATTTGCATCTACATACGAAGAGAAAACCGCCAAATCTTTCCATTTTTTAAAATTGATGCAAAACGTTTCACGAGAGGCTGGCTCTTCTGCTCACCGTGCAAGTGAAGCAAAAGTGTCATTGAAGGCATTCGGGCAAATGCCCGAATGGCCAACTGACGCCTTCAATGACACTTTTGCTTCAGACACAATCGCTGACAAAGAGGCATTCACTCCACAAACCTATCTATATTGTTCTCGTTGGGACTCAACGATGTCAAATTCGTCGTCTAACCCAACCGTTTTTGAAACGCATGAAAACAAGGCAGTTCCAACGCGCGAAATAGTGCAGGTTTTCCGGTGTAGAGGGGAAGAGGTGGGCATTGAAATACGAGCTCAAACTATAAAGAAGCAAGGGGTGTACAGTGTACATCGCAAGTGGAGGGATGGCTTTGTACAACAGGTACGTGTACTGGCATTTTGTACATGATGACGGCTAGACAGTGTTGACTGCGCTGATCACCCTACGTTGCCCAGTTTGGATCGCAAGTTGCGTATAGGAATGCATTGACACTCCCAGAAGTCGACATTGGTGACCAACAACGGGAACGATAGATTCGTGATTGTGCCGAGTCCCGCGGCACCCGAAAGAGAAGGTACAGTTGAAGGAAAGTGGCCGTTATGACGGACACGAATTCGTAGTACCATTTCCCGCCTTTGCTTTCAACCAATGGAAAGCCTACCCTTGTAGCATTCACATAATTTGTATATTTTTATTATTGCCAAGATTTCATTCACGTTTTGCCCAATCAGAACACGAATACACGAAGGGCTCACATCTCGTGGCCCAATCTCCAGTTTCCTTACTTGAATGACAAACCGCCACATTTTCAATTTGGCGCCTAAACGTTTCATCGCCCGGGAATATTATTTGCTTCACACACAAGTGCTTCCGACTCACTACCAAGTGTCGCCACGGAAAACTCAAACCGTCCGTTCAACGGTGGATTGCTTCCGATCCTATGACTGCTTCGACGTATGGAAGCACCGAACCGCTGGACCAACGCCGCCATTGGTGGCACCAAACGCGCAGGATCACAATCTCCCACCAGGGTTTTAGACACTAGATAAGCGCCGATTCATGTAGTCACGTCCTTCCTTCCGCCTCACGGACGGGCAGCCATTGCCGCCCATCGTCTTCCGTCCACTCTCTACTGCTTCCTCGCGATGGATTCAAGTCGCGACGCCAGTCGTCCTTTATACGACTCGATTCCGGCTCATCCCGCCGGCCAACTTCCGCTTCGTGACGGTGTGCGAGATCGCTTAAGCCGTGTTGCGCGTTCGTCTTCAATCTCGCGTCTGTTCAAAGCCGTTGTTGTGGGTACTCTCATTGTTGCCTCCGTCTTTGTTCTTACGAGCCCATGCATCTCGTGTGATCTGCTCTCCTTCAAGCAGCGTATCTTCAGGCTGGTTCCGAGGCGGCTCTCATTTGCGCAAAGATATGCACATGGTCATCTCTCGTACATCAGATTTCAGCATGCCTCCCCTCTGAGCTCGTACGGTCGCTATTCGAGCAAGGCACTTCGACGATTCTCCCCTGCTTCGATCGCATATTCGAGCAGGCAAGACCTTCTGTCGGAGCCCGAGGTTGGCTTCTCCATAGAAGAGTTTGTGCCAACACACAAGTGCAGTGTTCGTAGATATTGTCGTGCAAGAATGATTGTGACAAAAGACGAATACGGTGTTTCCGTGCAGGCTGGCTTCAACATCTCTAGTGTGAATGGACGTCCTATTTCAGTGGACCGCGGCACAAGGGGGAGGGTGGGTGCTACCGCGCCTGAAGAGTTCTTTCATTGGGCACTGCAACTTGTGCATAGCGTAAGTGAGGAACTAGCTGAATTGGACTGTCCAATTTCTCTAGAAGACGTGGCGCATGCACTTTATATCACCTCAGAGTCCGCATACAAATGTCCGAGAACAGATAGCGCTCTCTGTCATGAGCTGATCACCGTCGCCGACTGCCCAAGTGTACATCCACCTCCAACACTTCCTCCGATGGACAGCTGTGAAAAGGCTTTCGACGAATGCGAGTTCACATTCTACGGGGAGAGTAGCTTGGCGACGTTCAGTGTCGAGGGTCCGCCAGACAAACCGTTCACACCGGTGATTGTGGCAAAGGATCCCGAAGTGCACCTTGGTACGTTGAACTCCAACAACGTAGTTCCCGAGTTCATTGAAGATTCTGGCGCGCTGCCCATCACCGACTTCGGGTCTCAGCGCTTCGCCCAGACTCAGTTCAAGCCGGTTTACATCTGGCAGCAACAAGGCTCGGGAATCGGTCATCAAACATTCCACGGAGACCAACAGGAGCTTTCCAAGGGGCGCTGCATTCGGATTTACTTCACGGACATCCAATTGAAGGACCCCGCTTCCAACCTGAACCATGTGCCGAAATCTGAGAACAAGTGCGTAGTGTTCCGCACCGAGTAGACATGTGACAGCGATTTGTTCATCTAGCCAAGGCGAAACTGGTTCACTCTTCTACATATGTGAGGATACTCTCAGTGAGTAATTACTCACATTTGCCTTCTTTGTAGTACTTTCTAAAGGCTTGTCTGGAAACCCCGTTGGTTCCAAAAGTTTTTAAAAATATGTACTTTAGCTTAAAAAGCGCGAGAAAAGTAATTGCTTTAAACCACAGCTAATTCCACGTGTAGCAATTTCAACTATGCTTCCTCGTCAGGCAGTTTCCTGGTGTTGCGACTTTCGTTTTTCGGCTTGTCAATTTCCTGACCAATTACGAGAGCACCTACACGAACAGGTGCACATCTGTCTGAGGTGTGACAATTGGCAGTATTTGAACTTGAATTCAAATTCAAACCTTGGGTCCCACTCGTTCGGACAAGTGGCACACGTTTTGCGTATGCATGTGCGATCACACTGTGGTCCTCGATCACCACGGAGTCCGTCATCAGCGCAGAGCGCGGTATCAGCACTCCGCGTTTGACCTCGCAACGACGGCTTCGCTCTACGCTTTCTGTGCCCCGTCCTGTTGACGTGATTTAGTGCCTGTGCAGGCACCCAATAACAAACATTCTTGGAAGACCTGGAACTTGTTGGCTGCCGCATTTGGCCGTGTTGATGCCGAAAGGCAATAGCGCCTACGTTGCGACCATAGAGCAGAGTAGTTCTGAGGGTGACGTCAGGTTACAGAACGCATATGCGCAGCAATTATACGTAGTGCAAGGTATATAAAATACAAAGGAGTGTAGAAATGCCAGGTACGAAGAATCTGGACCAGATAGTAACTCTGGTTCGGCAACCTGACGTCAGAGTCCACCCATACATTTTGTTACCTTCCTGGGAGCACGCCCGGACGAGGCTATAAAAGACCTGAATCAGCTGCAAAGGCAGCAGATTCAGAGGCATCCTTGGAGGGACTTCCAAGGTACTTTGTGCCTATTCTCTCGCCTCTGCTGAGTCTACCGCGCGACTGCAACCGAGTGCTCTACGCCTCTTCCGTTCTGATCAACAAAGCGCTTTGATATCCAAGAGTAACAGGACGGACGTAAGGCGCAATGTCGTCGTACGGTATTGTCAATACAATTCAAGCTCTGGAGCTGAAAGGAGCATCCCAGCCGGAGCTGATCAAGTTTGAAGTGGGTTTTTCGGCTTACACCGAACGTGTTGATGATGTTAATTCTGGACGCGAGCCGAACCAAAGAATCAAAGCAGCGTCTGTCCGACAGTGCATGAAGCCGAGACTGTTGCATAGCCTGTGCATATTAGGTAGAATTGAAGGAGCATCTACCGCTGAAGAGGCAACCGACGATGCAGTGAGGATCTGGTTCGATTCTCGTCTGGCGTCTACAGTTTGCGACTTGAGCGACCGTGTCGAGGAGGCACTGTCAACTGTTCGATACAAACAAATGCCTCGGGACCCTTCCGGAGCAGCGGAGAACCTTGTATTAGACACAATAGCTGCACTGGACGAGCATAATGCCTCAAGCATTATTACCGACCACGATCAGTGTAAGGAGCTTATCGCTAAGCTAGTGCATAGGCTTAAGCCAGCGGTACTCAGGCAGATCGTCATGGACCAGATGCGTCTTTGGAAGAAGGAACAAAAGGGATACCTCAAGTTCTTTACCAACACAATATCTACTCTAGCGGCGCAGGTACACTTGGTACAGTGTGCGAGCCAGAAGCTCAAGCGCAAACAACCAAGTGCATCCGAGAGCGGGGTTCCGAAAAAAGCCTCCAAAGAATCCGAACGCAAACGGTTTCGGAAAGGCTTACAAACTCGAAACCACGACAAAGAACTCCCTGGGAAGGATCTCAGAAGAACGCCGGCGGATAGATTCGAGTCTGGGGAATGGGATAAGAAATGCCTGAACACAGAAGAGTGTTCAGGCATTCACCCAATAAGCAAGTGCCCGGTGACTTCGAAGGAAAAGAGGCGAGAGCTTCTTGACAAACACTTTGAGAGAAAGAAGACCAACAAGCACGCCAAGGCTGCCGTACTCAGGTCTTCGTCCAAATCGGCCCCCAACGCAGATGAGGGAAGGTACACTGTGCTTGTGAATGGGATCGAAGCTGTAGCCCTAGGCGACTCTGGAGCAGACTACTCAACGCAGATGAGGGAAGGTACACTGTGCTTGTGAATGGGATCGAAGCTGTAGCCCTAGGCTACTCTGGAGCAGACTACTCCACAATATCTTGCAATTTATTTGATAGGATATCCGCCAAACATCCCAAGGTAGCAGTACAGCGCCTATCCACACCAATGATCCTCGACACTGCACTGAGGGCTGACGGCACTCAAGCCCCAGCAACTGCATCACGGAAAGCAAACCTCAACCTCACGATTTTACTCCCCCAGGCTGGGCTCCCAGTACGCATCCGTGGAGTACAATTCCTGATCGTAGACAAGGATATGCCAGAGGTACTCCTCGGAAGGCCACTACTGAAGGCGATGGGTTTCGACTTCAACGAGCATCTGCATCGCGTAGCTTCGCTCATCGACGGAAAGTCGGAAGAAGAGTTACAGGGAAGAAGCTGTAGACTTTCATCTGCCAGCTATCGAGGCATTAGCTACACGGACACCGACGAGGACCCCATTAAACTGCCAGAATGTCTCCAAGCCGGATTTGGAGAGGATACTGCGGACGAGATAGACGAAGCAATCAGGTCTGCATCAAGAACTGCCAAGGAGAATGGCATGTCTAATGAGGGTACAGCGAAGCTTGAACGACTTTTGGACAAGAACCGAAATTGTTTCGCGATCAAACTCGGACCAGAGCCGCCTGCAGACGTTCGCCCTCTCTCGATCAAGCTTGCGCCGAACGCCAAACCATACCGCACTCCACAACGACGATATTCCCCTGCGCAACGGGTGTTCATCAGGCACACTATCAAGTCGTTGGAGAGGATTGGCGCGGTGTACAAGAACGACCAAGCAAGATGGGCATGCCCTGCACTGGCCGTTCCAAAACCAGGTACCGACAAATTACGTTTTACAGTCGACCTTAGAGGTACCAATGCACGGACTCTGCCACTCCAATCCGCGATGCTGCACCTGGAGTCGATGCTGCAAGATTGTGAGGGAAGCCAGTGCTTCGCCAACATTGACTTTACGCACGGCTACTGGCAGATACCTCTGGACAAGGTATCGCAGGAAATAATGTCCATCCAGACACCACTAGGTATCTACTCTCCAACCAGAACACTTCAAGGAGGGACAGATTCAGGGAACCATTTCCAGTCCGTTACGCGAGAGAAATTCGAAGGCAGAGTGCAGCGCATGCTGCAATGGCTGGATGATTTCCTCATTCACGCGAGGGACGAAACCCAGCTGCTGGCTGAGATCGAAGTATTTTTCGAGGTCTGCACAGAAGTAGGATTCAAAGTCAATCCGAAAAAGTCCTGCTTCTTTACCAGGGAGGTAAAGTTCTGCGGCAGAATCATTTCATCAGAAGGAGTTCGATTTGATCCTAGAAACTTTGAGGTCTTATTGGCGATGAAAGCGCCAACAACTGGAGACCAATTGCAGCAGTTGCTGTGCGCTCCGAACTGGATGAGGACATCCATTCCGGACTACGCCCGACTAGTACAACCACTGCACCAGCTGCTTGAAGAAGCATGCAGGAAGGCTGGGAAACGAACCAAGAAGGCCTTAATGAAAGTGCAGCTCAACTGGAATATCAAACACCAGGAGGCTTTTGATAAAGTTAAAAATCAACTAGCCGCCGCAACCCAACTTTCCCTTCCAAAGGACGGGTACCAGCTCTGTCTTTTCACAGATGCATCCGATACCCACTGGGCCGGGATTTTGACCCAGTTTCCTGAAGACGAACAAGATAAACCACTCGTGGAGCAGACACACGAACCACTATGTTTTTTATCTGGTGCTTTCAGTGGATCATCGGAACGTTGGAGCGTACCAGAGAAAGAAGGATTCGCTATCGTTGAGTCTATGTGCACACTGGACTACCTCATAGTTGGCAGAACTGTTTCGATATACACTGACCATGCAAACTTGGTTTACATTTACGATCCATATGGTCGTAACCCCGGTGTAGCACGGCATACAGCCAACAAACTGACTCGCTGGGCCCTGAAGTTGAACGGATTTCGGTTCACCATCGAACACGTGCCAGGAGAACGGAACGTGTGGGCCGATATGCTTACCCGATGGGCTGTGCAAACCGCAAGAACGGTGACACCAGCGAAGATCGGGCGCATTCGGGCATTGATGGCAGCACCAGTCAACCCTGGAGTTAACGAAAACTACGACTGGCCTTCAATGCAGGACATCATCAAGTCGCAGCGCAACACAACGTGTGCACCTCCAAGTCGTTCAGAGACGACTGGTGACGTTCTCAGGATGCAAACAGGAGAAGTATGGATCCCAGGGGACGACATAAATCTCCAGCTCCGAATCTTGATCGCAGCCCACACCGGGAAGGGAGGACACAGGGCCACAGACCCCACGTTCAACACAGTAGCAACTCATTTTTGGTGGAAGGACCTTCGAACTCACACCACTGAGTTTACGAATTCATGCATTCACTGTATTGCTACCGGCTATGGCAAAGTCGTTCCACGTCCGCTAGGGCACACAATGCATGCCAGTAAGCCAAACGAACTGTTGCATTTTGACTACTGTTACATGAACAAGGGTGAGAAGGGAAAAGTGTACACGCTCATAGTTAAAGACGACCTCTCCGGCTACGTGTGGCTCAGAAGTGCAGAGGAAGCCGATTCAGAGACTACCGCGGAAACACTGACGGATTGGTTTGCCGCTTTCGGAGTTGCGAGGTCATGGATATCGGACCAAGGGAGTCACTTCAAAAACAAACTCATGAAGTCCCTATCGCAAAAGCTTAAGGCAGATCACCATTTTACACTACCATACTGCCCGTGGAGCAACGGTTCATTAGAGGTGGTATGCCGTGAACTGCTTCGAACGTGCAGAGCGTTATTGTCGGAGTTCCAACTTCCGCAGTCGGCATGGCCTACCATATTTCCAGTCATTCAGTCCGCACTCAACAGTTCTCCGACAAAGAAGCTCAACGGAAAATGCCCGCTTACTGTTTTCACTGGATTGCCACAGGACTCGCCTCTTGCTGCCATTCTTAGAAGCCACGAAAGAATCGTGACCGTCAAGGATATTGACAGTATCCGTGCTAAGGCGCTTCTAAACATCGAGAAACTACACGCAGGGCTTGAAGAAATTCACCGCAACTGCGCTAACAAAGGGGGGAAACAGCGCAAGGCCTCTGTTGACGCACATAACCGACGTACTGGCGTTCGGCCGATCGATTTCACAGAAGGTGATTACGTGCTCAAGGCGGTTGCGCAGAAGAACATTCGCGCAAAGACAAGCCTACGGTGGCAGGGACCATTTCGAGTGACGCAATGTAGAGCAAAATACATCTTCGAAGTGGAAAACCTTGTTACTGGAAAGAAGGAGCTGGCTCACGGAAGACGATTAAAGCTATTCCGCAACAAAGACTACCAAGTGTCTGAAGAGCTGCAGGAACATTTGGCATATCAGGACAATGAACTGCTTGTCATGGAAGACTTCGAAGATATTCGCCGACAGAAGAACAAGGTCGAGTTGTTAGTGAAATGGAAAGGGTTCAGCGATGAAGAGATGGACTGGATAGATTACAACTCGTTGAAGCAAGACGTTCCAGATCTTCTACAGGAATACCTTGATGAGACCAAGACGTCTGGATCGCGAAAACAGCGCAACGTAATCAGCGCCATCAAGAAAGAATAACCAACAACAGGTGTTGGCTATGGGGGACTGTTGATGCCGAAAGGCAATAGCGCCTACGTTGCGACCATAGAGCAGAGTAGTTCTGAGGGTGACGTCAGGTTACAGAACGCATATGCGCAGCAATTATACGTAGTGCAAGGTATATAAAATACAAAGGAGTGTAGAAATGCCAGGTACGAAGAATCTGGACCAGATAGTAACTCTGGTTCGGCAACCTGACGTCAGAGTCCACCCATACATTTTGTTACCTTCCTGGGAGCACGCCCGGACGAGGCTATAAAAGACCTGAATCAGCTGCAAAGGCAGCAGATTCAGAGGCATCCTTGGAGGGACTTCCAAGGTACTTTGTGCCTATTCTCTCGCCTCTGCTGAGTCTACCGCGCGACTGCAACCGAGTGCTCTACGCCCTCCCGTTCTGATCAACATGCGCACAAGCACCCCGAAGGGATTCTTCACTTCGAATACCTTGCCAATTCGTACGGGGGACTTCTCAGTCTAACCTTCTTTAGAACTTAAAACATGTTATCTATTTTCTTCTGCATGCCACAAGGGGCAAACAGTTGTGTATCATGCCGATATCTATATGGTTAGTGTAGGGAACTAAGCGTGAGGAGTATGGTAAATGGACGGTATGATTTCCATATGCAGGTTTTTTATTCAAAGAAAGTGCTGCCTAAAGCGAGCGATACGCGAAACTATTCCTATACTCTTCCCCACAAATCCTAAGAATCCATCACTTCCTTTCATAGAACAAGATGTAAGCTTCACTTTCGACCACATCATTAGGATGCACTTCTCGTTCCTTCTCATCGTCCATGAGAAACCAGTGACCGTGTTCGCTCCTCACAGTGGCCACATAGTGCCCGCGACGAATAGATGGCCCTCTATGTTCTACCACGCCCTTCAACTCGTACTCCATCTGCCCTCGAGACTCCTTCATATAGGGCGCCATGTCCAAACAGAGTGGGAATGAAATATAACGACCGTTCTTCTCTCGTCCTTCGAATCGATTTATATGAATCCTCAAGATCTTTGGAGCTTTCGAAATGGCCGTTGCAATGTCATGAACAGTTTCTCGGCGGCATTGCTGACAAGGTCTCCTTCTACGAGCCACAACTGTATCCCTTGAGTATTCGTGATAAAGGCTCTGCAGTATACTTATAAAGCCATCAATTGATACGATGAGCTCCTGGAAGTCTGTGCGTTGAAATTTTTTGTATTCACACCTTGAGCAGGTTGACTTGGTTAGAATTTCGCCCTGGAAACAGGCTTCCTGAATCGTTCTTTTCTTCCACAACTGGCGCAAATCCAAATCGCGGCTGCCTCTCTGATCCGAGCACCCGTCGAGTTGAGTTCGTTCAATTTTTCGCAGCAATGAGAAAAGAAATTCATTTGCATCTTGCTGCTTACCGCGAACCAGTCCAGAACTGATGTGCGAAAGATTGGAATAAAACTCGGACAGCTTAATGACCGTGCGCCTTTCGGTTTCGTAGAACTCGTGAGCCACCATATCGAGCTGGTCGACAAGGCAGAAATGGCGGTGATTAGGAACAAGGCGTCTGTGTAGCTCATATGCGTGTCTCAGTTCGTTCAGAAAGCGTGGACAATGGAGCAGACATTGAAAGACAGAATTCATAAAGCAGGAATTGCCCAGATTGGCAAAGGTAGGCTCTCGAACTCGGCGCACCTGAGTCCTACGCGGTGCATGCGAGGAACTGGCTATGTCACTCCTTCGCGGGGTAACTCGTCGAGGACGATCGCTCCTCACGTTGAAGATACGGCTTTCGAAGCGCGGGCTCTTGTTAGCCATTGTAAGATGGTATGAAAGACGATAAGAAGGTAAAGCTGGGCGGTATGCACTTGACGGAAGTTAAAGACTTCCTTTTATAGACTCAATGTTCCCGTAGAATTGGTGTCCGTTCGGCTGCAGCGGTGAGTCGTATTTGTATATGAGTCTCTTTCTGTCAAAATTTGAATATATATCCAGGAAAAGTGTTTCAGATGTACTACTCGAAGAAGGTAATTATGAATCATCAATGGTGTGTCGAACTACAAATGTACTTTTCTAGACAAATGTTTTTGGGTTTCTCCCTGAGATGAATAGAATTTGAAAATTTCTTAAATCTCATTGTTTTATTTTTCTCAAAATCGTATAGCTGGGAACAAGAGCCTGAGGAGCTTAAAGATACTTTTGTATACAAACTAGGATAATACAAGAAAGAGAATATAAAGTTTGATTAAAGGTATATTTTTCAGGAATTTTAGCAGTAAAGGACATCGCATAGCAAGATTCAATAACTACAAAAATATTCATAATTGGAAACAATTATTATCGATAAACCTGCATTAATATCAAAAAACGTAAAACAGAGCTATGGACCAGATAAGCGCAGTTACAGTCACAAACACAATTGAACGAACTATTTTGCTTTGAAAACCTGTGTGGCAAACTGCACTTTCATGATAGAACACAATCTGTTCTTTGTTTCTTTCACACACTTTTGGCAACGATAGCTTCAGTGATTTAATCAGATACTGAGTTTGAATTACCGTTTTGCTATTAAAATTAACTGATGCGTTCTTCATGAGGTTATTCTTTCGTTTCTCGGCAATTGTCTAGCTCTTCCATAGTCACCAAGGATATAGAAGAGATCTACTAAACAGTGGGGTTTCCAGGAACGCAGAAGTTTATTTATTGATGAACGGGAGCTGGCGGGTTGGATGATATGATCTTGGTGATGTGGCAGATCTTCTGCAATGTCCGTCTGAGCCTAGTGATTTGGCAGATTTACTGCACTAAACCCAAAACTAAAGATCGTAAAGAACGTAAAGGTCGTTCTACAGAGCTACGCGTACGAAGTCAATAATAAGTTTAACTACATCTGCTTGCTGCGCACGTATGTAGATGGAGACCGTTTTGAAGAGCAGTTGAAATAGGTATTCCTGCCAGATTGCGACAATCTGATTCCGCAAGGGCATTGTTGAGAGTACCGGAATAAATATATGATGGTTGGTAGCGCCCCTACCCTTCCCTCCAATGGGTGAGAAGATGGATAAACCATAAACTGTCTGACACCAATGCCATGGCAGTATCAATACTGGCAACAAATCCAGAAAAAGCGCCTCCATCGCTGCGTTCCGCAGCTCGGACAACTGTTCATGGGGTTGATTGTTGGCGAATTCTTTCGATACGGATTGCCGTTTTTGCCGACGTTCTCGAATTGCCGGTAGCGGGTCGAGAGGCGGTTGTTGAACCGTCAACAATCACGCAGGCGTCTGACAAGAGAGTGAGTCGCAGAACACGGGTTGAAAAACAGCTCTTGCCACTGCGCCGTTGTTTATGACCGAAAACATGGCATGGTTGTGGTTGTATTCTGGGGGGTTTGGACGCTGGGAATTGAACTTGGGAAGGAGGTCGCGAATACTTGTTGCCGGACGGGCGTGAAGGTCCTGCTGCCTGTTGGTCCGCCCGAGATTCGTAGTCACCACGCGCAAGCGTTAAAGGGAAGGATGGAGGCAAAGGCGAGAAATCGGGCACCAGTGAAGTCCGCGGTAGTTGCGGATGCCCCCGGATCTCCAGAGTGGAGACCCGGAATCTTTATTATGTAGCAGGTCTCCCATGTTGTTAAGCAACACTTGGGTAGTTTGTTTAATTTTGCGAGAAGAGGGCGCAAGTTCGCAATTGTGTAGAAAATACGTGTAAAGCCAGCAACTGTGCACAAAAGAAGATAAATACAAAGACAAAGCATTTACAGAAGTGACCAACGAAGAATGGTATAGGGTAGTAAATGCGTATGACAGATTAGCAAAGAGAACTCGTGATCTGACACTCGGTCGGTGGGAAACTGAGTCCCAACAGCCGCCTTTTCGGTTGAGATATATTGTTTGCAGACATGCAATGCGCAAAGACCGAGTTGTACCCTATGAAGTACAATCATTTGCAATTTATTTCTTATAGGTGTTCATTTACAGTATCTGTAACAATTGAATTGAAATGTCAACGTGGAAGGGTTGACATCAATACTAATTGCAACCATTGTTGTTAAAGTCAACAACTACCTTGTTACAGTATGTACTTCCTAAGTCCCGCAATAACTACGTTATCTCTGCATAACAGCGTGAAAGCTTTAGTGTCTTGATTCTGCCATCCACAGCCCGTGGGTGGCTATTGATTTGAATGTGCATTCAAATCTGCGTGGGTTGCAGGTACACAATTGAGCGCTACCATGCCTACCGCCAAGCATCTCTCGCGATGCTACTGCTGGTCATGATCGCCTTGTCTGCACGGTGAATCAAAACGGCCGCCATGAGCAATGCTCAAAGAGTATTGGTCATGTTCAGTGACCAGTAGTTGCCCGCTGGCGGTCAGCTATTCTCGTACAACTACCTTGACATTGTAGCAAAGAAGTAGAATGGACTCCTCACGGAGTCTTTGTCCTGCACGCAAGGGATCTCTAGTATAAATGTGGGAAGGGTATAACAACGCAGTTATATCCTTCCCCAATGGGCATGGATAATCCCGTCGGCGAACGAGTTCCTAGACCCTCCACGAAATCTGTCCATTCCAACCAAGTTCCTGTCTTTCGCATTAAAATGGCATCTTGTAATGCTACCAGTTTCTTCGTACGCAACGTTCTTTACGTAACTCAGTATCGATAGCGGTGCAGAGATCATATTATTTGATCTAGTCAATGTCGTGCTGGATGCCCTACTGGCTGGTGTGCTGCAGGAGAAACGTACATTTCACATTTATCTACTTGGGGATACTGCGCAAAGGTGGGTAAGGTTATAATGGTAGCATGATTGTTAGACAACACTACACTGCCACCCAGACGAGCCTCTATAAAGGCCCGGCGTAGCCGAGTGAAGTTGAGAAGCCCGGCAGGTGTGTGGTTGAAGCTCTTTGAGCTTTCCCTCCTCCTTCTTCTCCACAGACAACACCAACTCAAGCGTCAAGAATGCTCAAAATGGTGTCATTGCCGAACATGGTGAACGCATCAACCAGCTCGTAGCCACCTTCTCTCGCGGTGCTCGCCATCTCTGCCAAAAACTCTTTTGCCTCCACGCGATAGATCCGTCGCAGATACCCTACGATGTCTTCCCCACGCACGGTCCTGGGCCACTCCTTCGCCCAATGTGGCCTCACTTTCACCGGCCGTCCTGTCACATTGTTCGTCAACGAAGCCCATCTCGCCACCAATCGTTCCACAAATGTCGCCCAGGTCTCATCGTCGACCAGAGTGTTCGTCAGCACTTCAATGGCGCACGTGCCAAACTCGTTTCCTCTCTGTGTGCTCAGAATCGTTTCACTATCGCCCACAATTCTCATCTCTACCGCCGTGCGCATAGGCACCTCCCCGCGCCGCTCAAGTGTGTCATACACTTCACTGATAGCGTGCCACCACGCTTTTTGACAGATCGAAAAGTCAGGCTTCCCGTCGCGCGTACCTGGGATTTCGATCGATACCTCCACGTCACGCACTGGCATGCGGTGGATTCCGCGGCGGAAGTGCAACGCATTTGACACGCTGGTCGGCAGGCTGCCCGTCGGCAGGAAGAACATAGCTGCCCAGCCGAACAGTCGTGCTTGCAACTTTCCCGGTAGGAACTTGAGCAACGTCACCTCGAACACTCTTGCGATCGACGACTGCAGGTTCTGCAGCTCTACTTCTTTCGCGTCGGGATAAATGGGCCGGTCGTCCCCTACGTCCGTCACGTCCCAGGTGTTTACCCAGCACTCGTCCTGGAACGGGAACCAGAACCATTCGGAGTAGAACCGATTTCCATCGCGTTCGAACGCCTCTTGAGCGGCCTTCATCTGCGCGTCTGTGAAATCCGTTCCAAAGTCCTTTTGAATCGGTACGTCCTGAAGGCTCACAGGCGGCACGGCAAGCACAGTGTCAATCTTCTTCGGAAACAGCAGTGCGATCTTCATAGGGTCCATCAGGAACACTTGCGACACAATGACGCCCAGCATACCGAAGCTTCCAGCCACGGCCCGTAGCTGCCGACGATCCGAGATGGTTTGCAGCTCGCCCTTACAGTTCACGATCGTCATCTCCACACACAGATCCGACACGGACTGATGTGTGATACCTGCGCCATGGCAGATGGGCTGCGTCCATCCACCGCTGGTGATAGCGGTGAGAATGGGCAACGCTCGAATCATCCACTGCCAGTCGCCGCCACCGCGCTCGTTGGAAAGCGTCCACTGCCTGAAGTGCTCGCTGGTCGCAGCGCCTCCCAGCCGAATGCGAGCGTGTCGGGACCCGTTGTCTGCGACGAACGTTCCGTCAAACGCAATGCTTTCCAGTTCGTTATCCTGCGGGTTGTCTTTCGGAGGCAGCCAACGGATTAACGGGATGGCCGCGCCGATTTCCATCATGGAGATGATGATATCGCCGTCGGTGCCGAACACGGGCGACCAACTATGACGGCTGCCCGATACTCGCACACGCAGACGTTCCTTGTTGGCGAACTTGACAATGTTGATGACGCCCTGTCGCGTCTTTGGAACGAAGGTGAACGCAGTGTTGAACGACACTGTTTCGCCCCAGTTGCGGAACGGCTCGCCGCGGTATACCTTGACAGCGGTACCATCCGCCTCGACGACGCCGCGTACACCGTCGGTGTCCGCGGGGTGGAAGACAAATGAGCCGTCCGCACGACGGCCGTCGCGAAAGTCCTGTTTGGAGAGATATTCGCCGCCATGCTGCCTGACGATGGCAGCGGTGGTCGGATCGGCTTCCAGCCATTGTGCGATAAAGGGTGGGAGGAGCAATTCATGCCTGTCGGCGATTTGGGCAATGTCCTGCATATGGAGCTTGAAAGCTTGTTCGAATCCGAGCTGGACTACGAGCTGTGTGAAGCTGTGGCACCATGCTTTGCATTCATTATCGGAAGAGGAGGCAGTGAGATGATTTAGGTGAAGCTCGACGGCAGGGATGAGCGCGTGCTTCAAGCAGCTGACGACATTCCCCATGAAGAAAGAGGTTAGGGGCGGGGGGAGAAAGACGGAACGGCAGTGCAAGATGGTTGCGATGGCGTGAGTGGTACGTTTGAACAAGTGCCTGCGTTATAATCGATAGGGTGCCTTAGAGGGTGGCTTATCGTTCAGAAATTGATTGGGTTTGGCTGCCTGCTAATCCGCGTTGTAAGGTTAGTCTGTAAATGTTCAAGAGAGTGCAAAGAAACCCACGAAGTTTGCAAACTGTAATCAACCGCGCACATCAGAATCATTTACGTATCAGAATGCTATCATGTATAAAGATATAGTAATGCTGGGTGCCGCGGCACTGCCGTAACTTGGGAAATAGGCAAATCTCTACTGTTTAGAGCGGTAAAAAAAAGGGTCGGTGCCTAATGCGGAATGCTCATAGTTGGCCCTGTGTGCCTCGCTTTCACATTGAAAAATTGAACAGATTGCTTCAAACTGCAGATCGGCCCGATTATGTCCTCTTCTTTGTAGTTAGACAGAAATGGTATAACAAGTGTCCAGTTTTTTTGAGCTGGAAGCTAATCGACGGAAAGCTCTTCTTTCTGTGCGTTCAACAAGAAAAAAACCAAGAGTACTGGTTCTCTACAAGCTTTGTACTAAGAAAGCAAACAACGTACTTTCGGTCGAAAGCGAAGTTTGGTACTGCAAAACTGCGAAAAAACATCAAATATTAAATCCCACATTGCAGCACATTTCCCAAATTAGGGCACTCTACGTTAACTACGTTATCCCTACTAGAAGGGGTCCACAAATATATGAGCTGTAGCTTCATCAGGCGCAGCACCTCCAAACTCAGTGTCTAATTGGAGTTGGAGAAAGGGTCAAATATACTCTTTTAAACAAAGCAGTTGACTTGAGTTTGCAAAACTAGATAACTAAATAACTCAGAGACTGGAGAGTTTACAGTTCTCGTTATATATTAAAGTAGTAGCTACAAATGTATGGCGATAAATGCTAGAAAACTGACTGGATATGACTGCGCATAGGCCTTGTCGAATACCCGGAAGTATTCTCTTCCGGTTATGATTTTTCGTGGAATAGGTACCCGGAAGAGCTCTTCCGAGTGGAAGAGGGCTACTTCCGTTTGGAATAGCCCGCTTCCGGGTACATTCGTTACAAAGAAACAACAGAAAATCAACATTGTTCTCCTAGGATGTTGCATTGCTGTTGACAGAGAACAGTAAACCTCGGCATACAACACCATGCTCCGCCGGAATATGATCCAGAGTCGTAGCAGAAGTCTACTTGACGGCTCGTAGTACTTTACCGTTGTGGTTTCTTTTTATCCCTTTATTAGGAGCAAAATGTCTGCCAACGACATGTAAAGTTCATTGTCTCCAATTTGCTGAAGAGGCTAGAAACCACACATATCAGAGTGTGGATCAGAGATTAGGATAGAAGCGCACTATGCTTCAATCGGAGACCCGCACTTTTCCTCAGTTTATTGTCTCGTGATGAGCTCTTATGAAAGATGTTTTAAGCAGCATTAAAAGTAAACATGCCATGAAATCACGCATCCCTGCATATGCACATTTAGATGAGCCTGGCCCATTTCATTAGAAACACCGCTTGTTTGGTAGTTTAGTTCCAAGAGCCGTCATTTCTTAGTTTCAAGGCCGTGACAGCACTGTTTCTCTTTTAAGCAACAATTTCAAGCACGAACTTTTGTATCATGGCCAGTATAATGAAGTCTGAAATGAGAATGGCAAGAGGGGTTTCTCGGCTTCAATTTTGTCTTAAGTGAGGTTCTAACAGGAGGATCTATAAATCATGTGGTGTTATTGCAGTTTCTTAGACAGTTGGAAGACGAAGGCGAAGTTCCGGAAGATTGGGATACATTGATGTCGGTGTCATTACTGACATGGTCCCTTCTTGAAAATGCGAAAAGGTTTTATCAAAATGAGCAGTGATGAGGATGGTACGCTACTATGCAGTGATGGCTTGCAGAAATAGATACCGTCGCCCCCAAGGAAACTGCAGAAAGTAAAGTATGGTCGGCGACAATATGAGCCGTTCAGAGGCAAAAACCTATATCGAAATGCTTTTGGGACGACATGGTATACTATTTAAAGTAAAATCAACCCATCACTCTCAATGGTAGTGGCAAAGATGTGGCTTGCCATTTTTGCTGGAGTAGTTGGGTATGGTACAATAAATTCGGTTTAGAAATGGTTCCAATTGCACATGGGTATCTCGAACCTTGATTATCGAGCTGTTTCGAGATCGCCGTAATGTTTTTGTACTTTGCATATGGCTGTTTTGTGAATGCTCCACGATCTGAGAAGAGCTCTTCCAAAGGGAACACCTTGTATTTCAAATGGAATAGGGGTCTATTCCATCAAAAAAGTCCCCAAAATTCATGTCCAAGCAGCGTTGTTGTTTCAGTTTTGAGCCATCAGTTTTGCATCGCGTATCTTTGGATGTATTGATTTACATTACATATGTTCAACGTCTAGTAAAGAAGAAAGAAAGACCTTTTGAATGCACTATGTTTTAGTCTTTCTGGTGGACTAAGTTTGTAGATATGCTCGAGAGAAAAACGAGAGTTGCGTCTGTTTCACACCTATTCTGGGTCCGCCTGACAAGGGTTAATGTAGTTCGTTACAAACAGCGCCAATGTTATACTTTTTGATGTATTATTTAGGATTTTTAGTGTAACAGTTGTTATTATCTGTCAGCTTACTACATCAAAAATCTGAAAATTTTAGAAAAAAAGCTCCAACACTGTAGCGCAAAATGCGCAGTAAAGATATTGTTGTAAGTAAAGTTTTATGCTCATGACTGGGAGTGTTTTTTCAAAGAGAGTGGGCTCTTTGTCTTTAACTTTTCAACTACTTTAAACTTGCTCTAGGAATAAGAAATACAGTCTGCCTACGTTCACATTACTCGTAAAGGCTCATCAATCTTGCGTACTTCACGCCTATTGGCCTGATGTACCGAATGGCAAGATTCAGGTTCAGTATCTCGAGCAGCATTGCATTCGCGTCCACTACGTGTTTAACCTTCAATCTACCCAGTTCTTGTTGCATTCGGGATGTGACAAAAGAAGCTTGTGAGAGTAGTGCTGAACCTAGGTACATGAGCGTCCCTGCGAGCGGTACGCGCTTATCTCGTCTCTAGGTGCGCGATCTTCTCTTTCTCTTCTTCGCGGTCTAGAAAGTTCGATCGGATGAAGTCGCTCCATGTATGACGCCATCGAAAGAGTTACGTTTCTTTCTTTGTCCTCGGTTATGTCACAACCAGCGAATTAGAGCTTGTTGCTGAACCTTATCTTACCAACTTCAAACTCTCCCTGGAGTTCGTGCATGAGCTCGAAAAAAGTTATTTCTTTCCGCCAACTAGCACATCATCGACAATCTTGGCAATCACGAGCGTGATGTTATCGTCGTCGTTCCTTCTAATGAAGAGTAGATTGACTCCATAAACTCTTGAAAGTCTACGATCACCCAGCATCTATGATTCAATGCGCTTTGCCCATTCTCTGCCTGCATCCACGATTCCGTATGGGACTTTAGTCAACTTCCAAAGAACCCCGTGGTTCGTCTTGAATTCTAGTGCGGGTCTTAAGTATATCTCTCTCGTTATAGGCCCACTCTGCAAAAATGCCCATTTGATTTCCGCAACTCTAAACGTTAATCCGAAGCAAAGAGCAAGGCTGATTAACATTATGGCAATGACCATGTCGGCGTTGGAATACTCTTTGCGGATTTCGTCCTTTAGGTTGTCTCGGTGTTCATGGGTGAGAAAGCGTGCTTTGAGCTTACAATTACTGTCCTCATCTTCCTTAATCCTGTAGACCGTATGGGAGGATATTATGCTTGCTCCGCGAGGCACATCCACTTCGTCCAGCTCTTCATACGCCTGCAACCAGGTATTGTTGTGCTCTTTATCGACTGCTTTCTCCAGTATCCAAGGAGAGGCGGATTCCATTTCCCAAGCGGACACCTGTCGTGCACCGATTACTTTCTGTATCTCCTGGAGGACTTCCTGTTCACTTGAGTGTATTCTTCGCACTCCATTTATCTCCGCGTGATCGAGAAGCTCCTTGATTGTGGTATAATGCACAAAAATGAGAGAGTCCGAAGCGGTCTTGAGACGGGAGCGGCGGCAGCGTACAGTTTTGTGACTGTAATGAATTCGAACGGAGAGAAGGGGCGGAAGCACCGGACGGTCTAGGGGAGAGTGGACGATTGGTATCACCAGGCACGTACAGGAACGTGCGGAAGGGTACGAACGGTCTGAGAAACCCAATAAAGAGGTAGCCGTGCGGTCTATCGTGAGTGCAAACTAATGAAGAAGACGTTCGGCAGAAGATGCTTGTCGTTTACGATTGGGGCCTCGGGAGATCCGAACTACAACTAAATATCGGGTCTGGGCCCCATTACTAACTACTGTACGATCGGTCTAATTTGCACTATCACTACCAAGTCCGTACACGTGGCCAACTTGTACGCTGTGCCAACCCGTCCGGCACTTGATCACCAAATCGCACACGTGGCGGTGCCACTGCACCAGCCCATCGTGCACTACCCCTTTGTACGTGAACGGCCGATCGGATACACCATGCACCAACTCGGGCCCACTATACTACAGATCCCCCTCCTACACTTACGCTCCGCCCTCGGAGCGCCACGTAGCGTCGTTAAGTCGCTACGCCTATGTCCGTATGGTTGAGAGGGCGCTATAGTGTCCGTTCAGAAATTTTGTCCGGAGAGGGCGGGACGAAGCCATGCCAAATTTTCCAGAGCGGGAGCGACGAAAAGGTCCTTGAGTACGTGTGGTAAAGATCCAAGCCGAGCGGAACGAAGCGCACTGGTGCGCGAACAGGGGATCGAAGCCGGCCGGGGTGTGATCCAGGGCGTGCGCAACCGTTATGACTGTGCAGACCGTCGGCACTCGTTCCAGTACCGTCAACGTGCTCGGCCCCGCGTAAGCTCAAGTCCGATCGGAAATGTGCATCTCGTCCTGTAGGGCATCCACGACGGTCGCCCCACGGGGCGTGCCCGTCGGGGCCTCGAAGTCGTTCGCCCCGCCCACCGCGAGGTCTCTACCTGGCTTCGTCCGTTCGGTAACACGCGGCACGCGTGCGTGGAGTCCGTACGGGTTACGGGAAGCCACAGCGTCCGCTTGCGGGGCAAAGCCATGCCCGATTTTCCTAAGTGGAGGAGACACCATACGGACGGAACCGATGGGGACGCTTGCCGTGTTACGTACGAGTGGGCGTGAAGACAGATACTGACGGCAGCGAAGGCGTGCGGGTATCCGTGTCTTTCCGTGCGGTTCGTCTCGATGGAGAACGTCCGACGGGGGTCCAATCGGCACGCCCAGCACGTCTCGATGGAGGGCGTCTGGCGGGTACCCGTATTGGCGCGCGCCGCACGTCTCGACGGAGAGCGTACGGCGGGTGATCCCTTGGCGGTCAAACGCGTGTCCGTGCGGGCACGCCTTGTCCGAAGCGGTGGTCCTCTTTCGTGAGTGGACTGGCGGTCGAAGGACCGTCAGTGCTCATTGTGACCGTACGGGCGAGCGACCGTACGAATTGGACGCGATGCGACGCAACGACGAAGCGAGTGTATAGTGTATCTCGTGTGAAGTGGGTGGCGGAACCTCAGTTTTTGATCCTCCAATAAAAATAAAGTGGTCAGCACTGACATTTCATCCACGCGGTGCCTGTACGACGACATAGTCGTCGTGGCGATTCCAAACGGTCGGTAATACCTCGAGTACCGCGTTGTCGTGTTCACCTCCCCCTATAAGAGCGACAGCCAAGCGGTGACATGCCCGAGTCGGATCACTCCGTATCCAACCCCACGCACGCAATGGCGCCGAACCCGAGCGGCTCTGGTACACCGTCGACACCTTTCCGTTCGGTTCCGTTACCGGGTCAGAAGTATGACCATCGCTTCCGTCGCGGTCTTACCGCCCCTCGTCGGAGGAAGCAGGTCCCGCTATCCGTCACGGAATACGTCCAGAAAGGGTTCTTCGACGGCGAGCGCTTCGCGTCGATTCCGACGGCGCTACCGATGCGGGATATGGCGACTCGCAATCCGAAACGGACAGGCATCGAAGCTTGGCAAGCCCGCTGGAACCACCTGCCTGGTGTGACCGGTCGGAAGAGCGAAGAAACCTACGGGCGGAGCGACATGTTATACCTGCGCTGTCCGGAGGAGAAGGCCTATCAGGATGCGTTGCAGCGTTTGTTCTATCGCTGCTCATCCGATTCGGGCTTTCCTGAGAAGGACATGAATCCGCTTGGGTTGGTGGTGTTCGAACCGCCGTACGACAAGTTGTACTGGCTGGACCGTCAACGGTGGGGAAGTAATACCGCAACGGAGGCGAGAATCCGAGCGTCCCATGGGTTCCTGTACAGTTGGAACAACGTCGAGTTCTTCGACGTCCCTGTTAATCGCCGGTCGGACTTGTATTGCTCCACGAACGAAGTGTGGACCAGCCTCGATGTGTCCCGCAACCTATCCGTACCGACTCTGTCCGTGTTGGCCTACTATTCGGAAGAGCTCCTCAAAGGTTCACCCATTCAGGGTGTTATCCGTCAGGTTGTATACGCCGAGTGGGCAGTGTTTGCCTTCATGGCGTTCCTTCAGGCAGCCCACGAAGGTATCGAGGTCTTCACCCGTGCGGGAGACGAGCGTCTGTACCATAAGGACGGCCAAACCAAGTACGGGCGGTTGTTTCCGATGCCGTACAAACTGGTATGTATTCTGGCCGAGATGGGACTCCAGAACGTTCTCCGCAGCACCGTGTTTCCCCCGCAAGTCGGTGAGAAACTGTTACAGTACTCGTTGGAGACCGATTGGAACAACACTCCGGGGTTATTGTGATACGACTACTACTCCGATACGTTCCCGGCGATGCCCTCGACCGAATCGGTCGCGACGCCGATCAATCGTGTCCTGAAGGGTCCAAAGAGTCTTCACCTCTGGCCTTTCAAAACCGTTCCGGACTTCTTTCCGCATGGGTTTATGGCGCAGGACTTCGAGAACGTGGCGCCACTGCCGACTCCGATGGTGACACCCGTTGAGGCGAAGACCGTTGTGGAGGCAGGAGTGCAGGCAGGATTCGGTCGGAAGTCTTGGGACAAATCCGGTTTCGCCATTGAGGACAGCGCCAGCCCGCACTCGGACGATGATACGCACAAGGCCTTCAGGGCTCTCCGTGCGGCTTGTATTCCGTTCGGCGAAGAGGAACCTGCGACGCTTGACGACGCCCTGTTGGCGGCCAGAGCATGGATGCGCCGTGCGGTCAACGCCGAGACTGCTCTCCGTGAGCAGGCTCAGGCGCAGCTTAACCTGCTCGGTTACCTCTGGGCTCACTCCTTGTTGGTCTTCGTGTCTTACGAGAAGTCTGTGACGGTTGGTCTGGGTATGGCGCCCGGTGTGGATAGGATGCCGATGTCAACGTTCGCGCCGCCGTTAGAGGAGCTAGTGACCAAATCCTATGAGGGCATTGCGCAACAGGTCGATGCCGAGCGCATTGTCGACCATATCGTGAAGAACATGCGCCAAGCGGCGGAATCCTTCTTCAAGGGTGTCGAGCTGGTTGCGCCCTATATTCCGCCCGGGGAAGAGCCTGAAGGTGGAGGCCAGTCCAGTGACGGTGCAGGGCCGAGCGGTACGAATGCGGCTCCAGAAGGAGAAACTCCGCAAGAGGAGATAACTCCTGCGGTCCAGGATGTTCCCATGCCGTCTCCGAGCGGAGATCAGGAGGGAACGGAGACCGTCACGGCTGAGGAGGACCTCATAGAGCCGGCGCCTGCACCCGCAAGCCAATCGGGCAGTAAATCGGGTGGGAAGAAAAAGGTCGTGGCCACTTCGTCGTGGCCTGGGTCCGCCTTGGCGTTCCAGCCGACGAAGACCGGTTCGAGTTCACGTGGTGGTTCCGCTGCGGGCCATGGTACCTCTACGTGGGGTACTCGTGGGCGTGGTATTACGAAGCCCGATTGGAAGAAGACTACTTAGTTGACCGTGCGTACTCGTAGCTTCCTTTTCTCCTATGTACACTTGTGATTGTTTGTGATGACCTGTGGGCCAATAGCATGTCGTTCTGACTGTGCCGTTGTCAGAAAAGGCGGCGTTTTGTAAAAATCGGAAAGTATTTGACCAATAGCCGTACGTTGGTGGCGGTTTGCCGCCCAATAATAACGTAGTGGCGGCGTCTTCTGGTGCCCCGTGACGGTTCACCGCTTGCGAGCCAGTACGTACGATCTCGGATCTCCGATCCGCCCCTTTCCCCCTCTTTAAGGTGTCGCCGCTACCGAAGGGTTTCGGCGACGCTAATAGCGTGCGATGAAGTGCTGGGTAATGTGTTCCGGCGGTTCGAAGGTATAGTGATCGGTGCGGTACCCATGCCATCGTACGCGGTATTCTTGTCCGTTCGGGGTGTCGCGATGGTCGACGACGCGTTCCACCACGCTCGGAACTGTTCCGGGCGGTGGAGTAGGTTGGTCGTCGACTAATTCGTCCGCATACGGTCCCTCAGGGTCAGCAGCTACTGTGCCGCGTGTCCGTTCGGCAGTGACCGGTGTGGTTGTCGGCCGTGCGGTTGGGGCTTTTGTCACTCTGTCAATACTGACGGTGTTGTGAATACCGTCTTGGTTCAGAGAGACAGTATCATCCGTTGCGGATACGACCTTAAACGGGCCAACCGTCTTCGGTAAGAGCTTCCGATACGTACGTTCCTGATCCGTAAGGTCCTCCTCTGCGTTCTTATAGCCCGGTCGGTCAACGACCACCTCTTCCCCAGGGGTAAAGCTGGGCGTGTACCGTACTGACTTACCAAATTTTTGGTTATAGCGCTGTTGGGCGCGGGTCAACTTTGTCCGAGCGGTCTGCAGCGTGGCCTGTAGGAGCTTAAACGTGTAACGTTTTAACCGAGCGACGGTGGGCTGTGTAGGCGTCGTTGGGTCCAGTGACGTACTAGACTCATCGAGCAGAACGCTTGGTGGCTTACGCGTTAGCGCAACGTCGAACGGTGCGGTACCGAGAGATCGATGGATCTGTAGGTTGTAACCGTACGTGAGAGGTTGCACATACGCGTGCCAGGTGTTCTGATGATCCGCTACGTAGTGGCGTAACCTCTCCACGAGTTTTTTGTTAAACCGTTCGGCCTGACCATTCGTTTGCGGATGGTACGCAGTTGTCAGTACGTGTTTGGTTCCCAACGCGGTGCACACAGTCTCGAAGAACTTAGAGACGAATTGAGTTCCGTTATCGGTTAGCAAGTAGTTTGGGATTCCGTACGGATAAACCCAGTTCTCCAGGAAGGCCTTTGCCACGCTGGGAGCTGTGGTTGACCGCATGGGTATGGAGCGAGCTACCTTGCTAAACTGAACGGTTATAACCAGTATGTACTGGTAACCGTTTACGGACTTCGTGAATGGACCGACGATGTCCATCGCGACGAATTCCAGTGGACCGGCGGCGGGGAACAGCTTCAACAGCTTCTGCGACTTGAAGTGTGTTCCCTTCGTCGCCGGGCAAGTGCAACAGTCCCGTACGGTCTGGAATACGTCATTGGCCATATGTGGCCAGTAAAAGTCTCGACGGAGACTTTCATACATCCGAGTGGAGCCCGGATGGCCGACCAGACGGGGGTAGTGTGCCAAGTAGAGGACGCGTGCCTGCAGTGATGCGGGTACGACCTTCTGGATGGCGTAGTCCAGTGGGGCTTTGCGCACGATAAGTCCGTTTCGGTCAATGTCGAACAGAGTGACACCGTTGCGGATGTCTTTCCGTACGGACTCACAGAAAGGTTCATCTGCTTGAGCTCGTACCAGCTCTTCGACCGTGACTGGAACGATATTGGTTTCCTCCGAGGTGACAGCAAGCACCTCGGGGATACCAGCAGATTTCCGTTCGGGCGTTGGCCAGTCGACGCAGACGTCGCTTTACTCATCACCGTTAACGATAATGTTGGTGATAAAGTAGCCATCGTCCGTACGGTCATCCACTAGCCAGCAGGGGACCTCTTCGTCCATGGGGCATCGTCTTCGCCATCCGTCCGGATCCGAGAAAGGGCATCAGCCGCTTGGTGCTTGATACCCGGACGGTGGACGACATCGAAGTCATACTCCATTAGACGCAGCCGCCACCTGGCCAAGCGTCCTGACGCGTCCGCAAGGTTCAGTACCCACCTCAAAAAGTGGTGGTCCGTTCGGACAGCGAACCAATGACCTTCCAGGTACGGACGGAGGTGCAGTACAGCCCAGACGACCGCAAAGCATTCCCGTTCGGTAGCCGAGTATTGCCGTTCGGTCTTGGATAAAGAGCGGCTCCGGTAACCGATCGGTAGTAAGCCTCCGTCCGGTTGCTTCTGTAGCAGGGTGCATCCTACCTGTCGGTCGCATGCGTCTGTATCCAGAACGTACGGGTACCCTTGACGGGGGATGGCCAAAATGGGCGGGCGTATCAGTCTCTGACGTAATTCGTCAAAGGCTTCGTATTCCGTATCGGTCAATGTCTCAAACTTCGTGGGTTGCCCCTTCTCCAACTTGCGGTTCAATGGAGCCGCAATTCGGGCGAAGTTTGCAACAAACCGACGGAGAACGTTACAGAGCCCCAAGAACGATCGGAGCTCCGTCTGGGTCGTAGGCTGTTTAGCCTGCTTGATAGCATTCTGTGTCTTGAGAGACACTTGAAGCTTTCCCGGTCGGATTACGTGGCCTAGATAGTCCACCGTGCCACTGAAAACGTAGCACTTGTCCAGTCGGAGAGTAACACCAGCCGAACGAAGCATATGCAGTATGGTCCGCACATGGTCTTAATGCTCTTCAACCGTCCGGGAATAGATGATTACGTCATCAAGATACATCAGTGCGTACTGCCACCTCACCCGTGATAGGATGATGTAGAGAGCATGCTGGAAAGTAGCCGGTGCGTCCTTGAGTCCGAACGGCATTCTCCGATAACGGTACAGTCCCATATGCGACGTGAACGTCGTTTTGTTCCGGTCTGCTTCATCCGTTTCGGTCTGCCAATAACCACTGTTGGCGTCCAAAGTGGAGAAGATTTGTGCATCTCCAAGAGAGTCGATGCACTCGTCCATTCGGGGTAGTGAGTACGTGTCCCGTACGGTCGTAGCACTCAGTCGGCGGTAGTCGACGCAGAAGCGAAGGCTTCCGTCTTTCTTGAGCGCGAATACGACCGGACTGGCCCATTCTGCCGATGACGGTTCTATGACACCAGCAGCGAGCTGCTTTGTCACCTCCTTGCGTTCCAGTTCTCTCCGAGCGGGTCCGGCACGGTATGGCATCTGGAATGTGGGCTTACTGCCTGGTTCCAGATGGATGCGGTGCTTCGCTGCCGCAATTGTTCCGAGATGGCCGTCCCACGTGTCCGCAAATGGTCGAAGTAGTTCAATGACTTTGTCCCGTTCGGAAACATACTCAGGACTGATCTGTACCTTGCTGGTCCAGTCGTTCTCATCTTTCCGTACGGTTTCTTGCTCCTGTTCGGTATCCTTGTATTCCCGTTCGGAATTCCTGCCCGAAATCGGAATGTGTTCCCGCTTCTTAGACCCGTCGCTCCGCGACGATGGTTGCGAAGTTATGAGCGCTACAGGAGATGGAAGAGCAAGTCCGATAGCGGTGTTATTGTGTAATCGAACCGAGCGGTCAGAAAAGTTCGGCACGCGAACGAGAAAGGGTACGTCCGGTCGGAGCTCCATAACTCCACCCGCAAGGAGTGTGAGTTGAAGCGTTGATCCCGTTCGGTGATGAGACTGTAGAAAGACCAAGCTGGACGTTTTGGTGGTTACCAAGAAGTTCGTTTCCGACATTGGGGGTAGAACAACCGGACGGGCAACGTGTATCTTATTAGATTGGGTTTCCCGTTCGGGTTCTGGTTCCGGCGCGGAAGGTGCATTTCGTCCGTAGGCGGAAGACTGTATAGACACCGGTTTGGAGTGTCGTAGGAGTATTGTCCGTTTCGGTGGTAGTATTGCCAAGACGTACTTGTCAATAAAAGAAGGACCGAGTAGTACGCTGGTGGAGAGGTTAAAAACCACCAAGAACTGTACTCGTACGTTGAGGTCACCGATTCGGACCATAAGAGCGAGAACTCCCACAACGTCCATTCGGTTCTTCGACGCATCCGTAATTCGGGGTCTTACGTCTGGTCGGAGTTTTGAGCGCCAATTCGGAGGTAGATGGCGTTCGTGAACCAGACAGGGTCCGGTTCCGGTATCAAGAACTCCCGTTAACGGATACATCAGTGCCGTGTTGAGGCCAACCGACACGTGCACCTTGTAGTTCGCGCTAGAAAAGAGGACCGTTTCGGCTTCAATATCCGTATCGGTCAGGTCACATGTCAGGACAGTGGGCTCCCCTCGGGTGGAGTCCGTTCGGTCTGTCACTGACGGGGCGAGGCTAGGCCTCTGTGGAGGAGGCGATACCTCTACGCTTCCTCCTGGTCGTTTTCCTGGTGAGGAGCAGGCTCCTCGACCAACATAGCGGCCTGTGTCGGTCGTGGTGAGTACGGCTGGCAAGGCTGTCCGCCCTGGCAATATCCTACATTGTCCTTCGGAGTATCAGTTTTCCATCCTGTCTGGTAGGCATTGTAATAGCCCTCCTCGTGGCGTTGCTGATAATTAGCCTCCCGTATGGCCAGCAGCTTCTCCTTTAGGTCCGGCGGGAGCAACTGACAGCAATTGGGCTCCCGCGAAAGGCAAATCCGACACGGTTTAACTGGTGCCTGCCCCTGGGGTTGCTGTACCCTGGAGCTGGCACGACTGGAATAAGACCGAACGGACTGAGCAGGCGTTGAAGCCAAGCGCGTTGTGGGAGGCGAGGGCATGGAAGACGCGCGGGACAACGCGAGGACACGTTCCTCGTCTTCATCCGATACGGAATAGATCGATTCCGACGGGGTATCGATACTGTGAACCTTCCGGGCGGTACGAGAAGACTCCTTCCGAGCAGTTGGCTTTTGAGTATCGACCCGAACGGACTGTCGACGTGAGGCACGATGGGTGTCTCCGTACGATTCCGCGTAACAGGCAAGTGCATCATATCCGACATTGGGATGCGAGGTGAGGTGATTCCTCACCTTTTACCGTATGGCAGCAAGGAGACCTTCCACGAAGATCCCCTTTAAGTTCCGATCGGTAAAGACGTTCCCACAGCGGAGCGCTTTCGTCCAGAGCTTCTGGGCGAACTCCGTTTCGGACATGCCAGACGCCTGACGATAGAGAGTCACCTCTGCGGCCGCGTCGGCAATGATCTCATCCGTTGCGTACGTGGTCAATAAGAAATTGACTACCTCTTCGTACGTATGGAGAGATTCATCCCGAGTACGGTCAACAGCGCCAAACTCACCTTCGAGCCGAGACTGAACCAGAGCGTGCGCTGGTCCGGTCAGGTAAAACTGGAAACACCAGAGGGCTGCCCCCTCAGTGAGTCCGTTATGGTTGCAAGCGGTTTTAAACCGCTTTAAAAAATTGAGCACCGATATTGGATCCGTCCCGGAAAAGGAATGACCCTTCATGTGAACATTCAATTTCTTTTGGTAGCGCGCAATCTTGCGCGCCACCCGCGAATTGTACGTCTGGCTCCTCCTGAGCAACCTGTACGTACGGTAGTCCACCACTTTGGCGAACTTCTCGTTCAAGGGCCTGATGCGTTTTAGCATCAACCTGTCCGAACGGGAACGATACCGATCGGACTTACCCCTCCGTCGAGGGCTACGGAAGTGTCGATCGACTTCCGAATCCGTGCGGTCGTCATCCAACGATGACTCCGAAGAGTCCGAGTCCGTTCTGGCTGATCTTCGCCTTCTTTGGCGGCGGCGATCTTTCCGTTTACAGGGCGCGTCATCAGAATCGGAACTTCCGCTCGGTCTACCGCCTCTGTGGCGGCGATTCTTCCTCTCGTCAGAGGAATCTCCTGAGCTTCCGTTCGGATCATCCTGCGGGCTGACTGGCGGGAGGTACACTCCGGTCGGACCCCTCGTTGGGCCCTTCTTCAGTTCCGGTCTGTGTTTCCTCTCGCCGCTAGTGGGGGCATTGTCCGTACGGTCAATAAAAGATTTGGGTGGGTGGGTCGGTAGCTGAGCTACCAGTTCGGCCAGTGTACTGTTCAGAGCTGACGTAGCAGGTTCCGAACGGTCTGTCTTCAGGATATTCCTGACCATATCGTGTACGATCGGTGGAATATCCTGGTGCAGGAGCGCCGGGATTCGGTCCTTGAGGTACGTCTCCACTGCCATGGGGACTTGGACCTCAATTTCCGTTCGGAGACTCTGCAGGGCGTAGGGAGCGATCCCTGCCCAGAGTTCCCGTGCGGTAGTCCGTTCGGTAAGGAGCGGCGGCGGGGGGCCAGCTTCGCCTCGCGGCGTCTTCTCCGTTCCGGGAAAAGGGGCGAGGGCAGTTGCCTCGTCCTCGTTCCGTGCGGACTTTGACCTGTTACGTGCGGACCCGTCGCGGATCATCCGTTCGTGTTCCTCTGACGGCGTCGCGTAGGCCGTCGCGTTGCTTCGGGTGCTTCGGCGGCCTACCGAAACGGCATCCGAAGCGGCGCGAATTGCGACCGGTACGGACTTTGCGGAATCTTTTTCGACCAAAGACCCTTCACCCATTTCTCCGTGCGGACGATGACTCATACTGTACGTATCGGTTCCACGATCGGTTCTGCTGCTCCGTACGGTCTCGAATTCCACTTCTAAGTCGGGAGACCAATGTGGTATAATGCAAAAAAATGAGAGAGTCCGAAGCGGTCTTGAGACGGGAGCGGCGGCAGCGTACAGTCTTGTGACTGTAATGAATCCGAACGGAGAGAAGGGGCGGAAGCACCGGGCGGTCGAGGGGAGAGTGGACGATTGGTATCACCAGGCACGTACAGGAACGTGCGGAAGGGTACGAACGGTCTGAGAAACCCAATAAAGAGGTAGCCGTGCGGTCTATCGTGAGTGCAAACTAATGAAGAAGACGTTCGGCAGAAGATGCTTGTCGTTTACGATTGGGGCCTCGGGAGATCCGAACTACAACTAAATATCGGGTCTGGGCCCCATTACTAACTACTGTACGATCGGTCTAATTTGCGCTATCACTACCAAGTCCGTACAGGTGGCCAACTTGTACGCTGTGCCAACCCGTCCGGCACGTGATCACCAAATCGTACACGTGGCGGTGCCACTGCACCAGCCCATCGTGCACTACCCCTTTGTACGTGAACGGCCGATCGGATACACCATGCACCAACTCGGGCCCACTATACTACATTGGTGTAGCTCTCCATATCCTTCTTGACTCGTTCTTCATCGGCTCTGTGCGTTGCCATTAGCGATGTAGTGTGTTGAGTCGGCTCATCGCCATCCGTATCCGAGGACAGGGTGAGGTCAATGTAGTCTTCCATCAACCCTTCGCTCAATTCACGCGCTAATTTGGAGGTTGGTCGAGGGCGAATATCTTCGTATGCGATCCTGGATATGAGACCTCTTGCAGTACGTCGCACCTCCCCCAGTTGTCGGTGTTTCTTAACGACTGTAGCTCGCCTCCACTCGTCGGGTACGTTATTTACTGTGGTCTCGAAGTAGAACAGCACCTCATCTCCTGGTTTTATAGTTGTGTCTGACGGTGTCGAGGGGTTGCGTGCTTTCATCGCCCGTTGGAGCGCTCTTGTAGCCCACTGCCTGGTGTATGCTCGTAGAAGCTCTTCGGTTACGAGGCGTTTCGGAGCTCCCAGTATTGAAGGGGCATACCCTTTCGCCAACTCGGATGAACTGAGGATCTTAGACCCTGTGAAGGAATTGGCTAGAAATGTTGCTCTCAACAGTATTGCCTTGCCGCTCCCTAAATTATTGTCCTTTTGTAGCCTTTCGAGTATTTGCTTCATAACGCCGTTCTTTCTTTTCACCATGCCTGTCTTGTTATGCCGTCGTACTGGTCTCGCCTTGAATGTGATGTCTCGTCCGGATAGGAATATTCCGAACTCCCTATTATTGAATTTCTCATCTGCTGATAGCGCATCCGGTGGTCCGTGTCGATTCAACAATTCCGTCTCGATGATCCCAATAGCTGTATTCATGTTTCGATTGGGCGCCGTTGCTGTCTCGGAATATCCGGTTCCACAGTCGACGATGTGCAGTACGAGGTATTTAATGCCTTTAATCGTACAGAACGTATAATCTGTCTGAGTCTCCACGTTGAAGGCTTGGTTCACGTGGTTGATCGAGACCTTCTTGGACGGGATGGGTAAGCCCGATTCGGCGCATATCGGACAGTTCTCGGCTATGAGTTTCACTTTCTTTTCCAGTTCTTTGGAGCCAGTTCCTGCTCTGGTATACAGGTCGATTATCTCGGCGGTAGGTGCGTGTGTAAATCTGTGCAGGCGTTTAGCTAACGTTCTTGGCCTCGCGTTCCTCGCACTAGATGATAACAGTGTGCTCATAGTTGGAGTTATCGAGACATGGGCTCTCGCGTCGTACGCTGACTTATACTTGACATAGATCTCCAGTGTTCTTGCCTCCATGTCGGCTGGCCTCTTGATGGTGATCGTTGGAGGGTCAGTGGTAAAGTCAGTGATGCTATACCTCTTCACATCTAGCCAGATTGTAAGAGGAAATTCATCGTCGAATAGATCGAACGTCAGCTCCAAGAGCCGTCCGTTCGTATCTTGTGTGGATAATGTCCATGAGCACACTACACGACTGGGATTGACGCAATTGTGTCCCCAGCCACCGCGATATGTTGTCCTCGCTCTATATGGTTCGAACTTCATATTCAATGCTTCACAGACTCGCATGGCTGATGATAATCCCCTAGACGATATCCGAATTTTTTCGTCGAGTATGGGATTCGGATCGTTCTTGTTCGAATCCGAATCCCTTTCCGAAAAAACGATTTGGTGTGCCTCTGGTTTCTATCTTTCTATTGGTTTTTGTACGAATCCTTCTTCTCGGAGTTCCATCCAATCTTCTTTGGTTTCTGCTCTTTTGCACCGTCGGCATCGTTATTACGAGCTCCGTCCGGATTTTCGTATCGTTTATGAACCCCGTAGGATTTCTCATCGTCGATGTCGCGTGTACGCTTCCGATTCTTCCTGAAGTTGTTGTTGGAGTTTAGATAGGACTTCGTAGTAGGGCTGGATTTACCTTTCACACGTTGTGCCTCTTCGGGATCCTTCTCTTCCAGTGCAGCCTCCTCGAGAGCCAATATTGCGTCTGGAAGTTCAATCCAGGATGATTCTTTCTCATCTTGATACAATTTATCGTGCTGCACGAGCGCCGCATAATTGCATTGATTGTACTCACGCATTCACTCTTCGATGCATCGTCCAGTTCCCCTTCCCGGGCGGTAGATAGTAAGATCTTGATCTTCCTGACTCGATCTTTAGATATCGAGAAGACCGGGCTCTGGTTTGAGTTTCTATTCTTGACAGAAGCAACTAAGTTGCATATGATGTTAGTGAACGTCTGTGACGATAATCCTGCGTTCAATAGCAAGATGATCGCAAAATGCTGGCTATCGCTCGAATCCTGCTCTGTTTTAGTCAGATTTAGGTACGAGAGCGCTGGTCCCGAGAACCTTTCGACATAAGTTGAGATTGATTCGCCTGACTTGCACTTGCAGAACGTCACTTCTTTGTGGAGACGTACGACTCGACGGAGGCGATCTACTGTTGAATCTTTCGCTCCCAGGTTGATATTTTCTTCACCACATCCATCTGATCGACATTTAGGTCATCTGAGGCAGATGTGAGGATCAATTCAACGTTGCGGACGGCTTTCCTCAGAACTTCTTTCTCTGAGAACTCGAGAGAGCGATAACAGGTCAGCCCGAGGGTTGCAGCTGCACTCTCTGCACAATTTTCGCCACCTTTGGCGCAAGCCTGCAGCGTCTCAGCCCATTCGTAAACTGCTTCGCGCCAGAGGAGCTTGTCAGTCTCTGCTCGTATCTTAGGGGGTACTAATGTATTGCTCGGAGAGAGACCCTCTCCTGGGCCCATAACCTTGGCTTGAACTTCGGACATAGAGTCCAAGTTCAAGGTTGCATAGTGGGGAAAGGGTTCTTCACAAGCAATAACAATTGGCACAGAGGTCTGCCCCGGGAGCTCTCCTCTGAGCTCCTGGGATAATAGTTGTGCCTTTATATAGGGATACTTAGCTACCTTTGGGATAACGATGACGTACTACTATAGAATAGATATATCTCTAAGTTGTACGTATGTTTGCCGAATGTGTACGTATTAGCGTACTAACTGACAACAGTATGAGTCATCGTCCGCACGGAGAAATGGGTGAAGTGTCTTTGGTCGGAAAAGAATCTGCAAAGTGGGTACCGGTCGCAATTCGCGCCGCTTCGGATGCCGCTTTGGTTGGCCGCCGGAGAACCCGAAGTAAACCAACGACCTGCGTCACGCCTTCAAATGAGCCCGAACGGATTCTCCGACACCGTTCCGCACGTAATAGGTTAAAGTCTGTACGGAACTGGGACGAAGCAATTGCTCTCACGCCTTTTCCCGGAACGGAGAAGACGCCGCGGGGTGAAGCTGGCCTTGTGCCGCCACTCCTTACCGAACGGACTACCGCACGGGAACTCTGGGCAGGGATCGCTGCCTATGCCATGCAGAGTCTCCGAACGGAAGTTGAGGTCTACGCCCCCATGGCAGTGGAGACGTACCTCAAGGACCGAGTCCCAACGCTTCTGCAGCAGGATATTCCACCAATCGTACACGGCATGGTCAGGAATATCCTGAAGACAGACCGTTCGGAACCTGCAACGTCAGCTCTGAACAGTACACTGGCCGCACTGGTAGCTCAGCTACCGACCCACCCACCAAAATCATATTAACCGTACGGACAATGCATCCGCTAGCGGCGAGGAGAAACACAGACCGGAACTGAAGAAGGGCCCATCGAGGGGTCCGACCAAAGTGTACCTCCCGCTAGTCAACCCGCAGGACGATCCGAACGGAAGCTCAGGATATTCCTGCGACGAGAGGAGGAATCGACGCCGCAGAGGCGGTAGACCGAGCGAAAGTTCCGATTCGGATGTCGCGCCCCGTAAACGGAAAGATCGCCGCCGCCAAAGAAGGCGACGATCGGCCAGAACGGACTCGGACTCTGCGGAGTCATCTTCGGATGACGACCGCACGGATTCGAAAGTCAACCGACACTCCTGCAGCCCTCGACGGAGGGGGAAGTCCGATCGGTATCGTTCCCGTTCGGACAGGTTGATGCTGAAAGGCATCAGGCCCTTGAACGAGAAGTTCGCCAAAGTGATGGACTACCGTACGTACAGGTTGCTAAGAAGGAGCCAGACGTACAATTCGCGGGTGGCGCGCAAGATTGCGCGCTACCAAAAGAAATTGAATGTCCACATGAAGGGTCATTCCTTTTCCGGAACAGATCCGATATCGGTTCTCAATTTCTTGCAGCGGTTTAAGACCGCTTGCAACCATAATGGTCACACCAGGCAGGTGGTTCCAGGAGGCTTGCCAAGCTTCGAGGCTTGTCCGTTTCGGATTACGAATCGCCACACCCCGCATCGGTAGTGCCGTCGGAATCGGCGCGAAACGTTCGCTGTCGAGAAATTCCTTCTGGACGTACTCCGAGACGGATAGAGGAACCTGCTTCCTCTGGTGAAGAGCGGTAAAACCGCGACGAAAACGGTGATCATTCTTCTGACCAGGTCGCGGAACCGAACGGAAAGGTGTCGACAGTGTACCAGAGTCGCTCGGGTTTGGCGCCATTGCGTGCGTGGGGATGGATGCGGAGTGAACCGATTTGGGCATTTCTCCGCTTGGCTTGCGCTCTTAGAGAGGAAGGTTAAGATGACAACGTGGTACTTGAGGTATCACAGACCGTTTGGAATCGCCATGACGCCTATTTCGTCGTACAGACGCCGCGCGGACAAAATGTCAGTGCTGTTTGATTTAATTTTTATTGGGGGATCAAAAACTGACGTTCCGCCGCCAGAGCTACGCTAGCTTCGTCTTCGCGTCGTGTCCAATTCGTACCGCCATACCTTACCCCTGAAACACACCGTGTCCGTACGGTCATGGCAAATGCTGACGGTCCTTCGACCGTTCGATGAGGATCACCGCTTCGGACACGACGTTGCTGCACGAACGCACTCGACCGCCAGGGAACCAACCTCCGGACGTTCTCCTTCGAGACATACTGTGCAAGCCGATTCGGACACCCACCAGACGTTCTCCTTCGAGACGGACCGTACGCGCCGATTCAGACACTGGCACGCCATCGCAGCGAACCAGCATCTGTCAGCTCGAACTTACCACGGGGAACGACCTCCGACGGATCCATTCTTACAATGTCTGCTGCAGTCAACTTGGGAGAACTGGGCGTGGCTCCGCCTTGCCCTTTCCAGGCAAGCTTTCCGAAAGCGGATGCTACGGCTCTCAATTCACCATACGGACTCGGCTCTCGCTTGGTGTACGTTACCGAACGGATCAAGCCCAACGTACACCTCGCAGTCGACGGAGCTGAAAACTTGATGGCTCCGCCAGGTACGCTCCGTATGGTGATCGTCATGGGCGCCCCATAGGCAGATGTGTAAATCCGATCAGAGTTGGACGTATGCATTGTCAGCGACGTAGACATTGCCCGTACGGACACCTGTGGTCTGTACAGCTATACGCCGTCGCGTACACTCCGGGTGACGCGTCATGCGTCTTCGATACGCCCTTTGCGTACCAGCGCGTATCGTTCCGCTCGGTTTGGACTCCACCACACGTACACAAGCTCCATTCGTCGCTCCCGCTCAGAAAATTTAGGCATGGCTTCGCCCCGCCCTTCTCGGGCGAAATTTCCGAACGGATGCGATGGTGCCTGACGTACACTCACGCGAGTGAGTATCAACAATGCCCAAGAAATAGGGATACTATGCGCAGCACCCAAGCGGGGACAAAGGAGCGTGCAGCTACGATAACAACGGGGAACGAGACAGGCGTGCAGCACCGGTAGCGGCGGCAGAACGACCTTATTGGAAACTAGACGATGAAGAATCGGCTAGAGGGAGCATGAGGTTTACCACTGTCAGCTCTGCCCAGCTGGAAGTGCTTAAGTGCATCTCCGGGGACAGCAGCCACATGTCGAAAAAGAATAAACAATCTACCTACAAAGGGGGTCGCTGAGGACTGGCACAACACAGTGCATGAGCCCTACACGGGGACAACCTGAGGGGCACCTTGTGCACACTAAACTACTACTATGCAACTATGCATACCCAATATGGGCTGATTCTATTGCACTACAATGCCCTCTCGACCAGGCGGACATAGTCGTAGCGACTTAGCGACGCTACGCGGCGCTCCGAGGGCAGAACGCAAGTCTAGGAGGGAGATCTGTAGTATAGTGGCCCCGAGTTGGTGCGTAGGGTATCCGATTGGCCGTTCACGTACAAAGAGGTATTGCACGGTGGGCCGGTGTGGTAGCACCGCCACGTGTATTATTTGGTGATCGAGTGCCAGACGGTTTGGCACAGCGTACGAGTTGGACACGTGTGCGAGTTGTATGGTGCTGGGTAGTAACGATGCAAATTAAACCGATCGTACAGTAGTCAGTAGGGGGCCCAGACCCGATATTTAGTTGTAGCTCGGATCTGCCGAGGCCCCAACCGTTAACGACAAGCTTCTTCCGCCGAACGTCTTCTTTGTTAGTTTGCACTCACGATAGACCATACGGCTACTTCTTTATTGGGTTTCTCAGACCGTTCGTACCCTTCCGCACGTTCCTCTACGTGCCTGGTGATACCAACCGTCCACTCTCCCCTCGACCGCCCGGTGCTTCCGCCCCTTTTCTCCGTTTAGATTCATTACAGTCACACGATTTTACGCTGTTGCCTCTCCCGTCTCAAGACTGCTTTGGACTCTCTCTCTTTTTGTGCATTATATTACATCGCTCACCCCCATTAACGGTGTTGCTTGTTCACCCTTGCCCCATTTTTCCTACCAGGTCTCGCATCCTGTGGTCCACGGTACCCCTCTTGTGAGGGCTATCCCCCTTGGGTGACGTCATCGATCCACCCCACGGTGCGCAACTCCAATCCCGACTCCTCGGCTCCGTGCCATCTTGGCTTCGCTTGTCGAGACGATGGGTCTCGGTCTTACACCCGGTTAACGCACCCACCCCACGAGGGGCTCTGTTTGCTCAGCTACCCTACCTGGGAGGATGATACCGTTTTTTCCGTCTGGGTTTGCACTACAATTTTAACCGCCTTCGCATAATCATTGTAAAGTTTAACTAGAAAACGCTTCGTAGCCTTGCTCTCAAGTTGGTATAGAACCCAAGTCGACTTCCTATTACCTCAATTTGAAAGACGAGAAGCAGAAAATTCCCATCTCAGAGTGCATCACACGTACATGCATTAAATGCTTCGACGATCGTCACAAAATTGTCAACACAAGCATTACTGGCAAACACCTTCTTTCCCTAGCGAAGGAAAAAAAGATTTACAATGAGGTGGCGTACCACCTTGGCGTTATGTGTCAGACTTTCCGGAGCGGTAAGTCGAAAGAAAAGGATGTGGAGAATCTCGATGAGACTCGTTTCTTTAATAATCTTGACAACGAAAATACACTGGGGTTCTGTGTAGAGGCAGAGGTTAAGTATGCAGACGTCGTCTCGGGTGGGGAGAGAATGACTATGCTTGTTCGAATAAAGAAAAGAACACGAAGCAAAAATTGAGGCCCCATTTTTGGTGTTTCCAAACAAGGGAAGAAGCTATCCCATCCGTGGTGTGCCGGACAATGTGCCAGGCGTGTCGCACCGTACGGTTCCAAAAGATTGGATGGACACAGAGGTCTTTCCTCAATGGCTGCCCAAACCAAAAGCGATAGGCTGCCTTCCTCCTGGCCGTAAAAGAACTGTTTTCGTAGACAATTGTAGTGGTCACAGTCCCACGTCAGAGCGAATCGAAGGGGCTAGGAAATTGAACACTGACATTAGATTCTTTCAAAAGAACGCTACCGACGTGGTTAACCCTTTGAACTGACTCATCAAACAAAAGATTAAGAGTGCATGGAGTGCACGCTGGCAATGAAACAAGACAGACTTGATAATGAAAGGGGACTGGGCGTCATTGGAAACGTTTTGTTTTTCGGGAAAAAGGTTCTTTCTCAAGTTAGTCGTGCAAGCCGTTAGGGATATCAATCATCGGAGAGATTTAGATGCGCTGACGTACGCTTGGAAGGCTATGATTATAAGTGGTATGGAATTGAATGTGAACGATTTTTGGAAAGAGTGTTACTTGATTCCGCTTTTGTAAGGTATTTTTTGGAAACACCGTAATCACTTCGGCAGTGAAGTCGTGCAGAGATGAAAAGAAGATCTTGAATGTTTCCAGAGCACGTTTGGGTCAAGTAGATCGAGATTGACACCCATTCTATTTGCTCCTGGCAAAATTATTTCGGTCTACAATAAACATGTTTGTTCAGCAAATAATGTGGTACCATAGATATCGTGATCCACATCATTTGAGGTTGTTGCATAACGTTCATATGAGCTGTTGCGTTGATTGTGCAAATGCTTCCATTGAAGTGTACAGCAATGCAAATTGTTGTAGCTCGCAAATGCAGTTCGACGTGTTTTCGGGTATTTGCAATCACGTCTGCGAGTGTAACGCTGTTTGCGATAAGTACTCTGTGCAACGTTCTTTTCCATGGACAAGCACTACATCTATTGTCATAGTTCTTAATTTGCCAGATCAGCACACAAGCTGATGATGGCAAAGGGCCACTATAAAAGCTTCCCAATCACAGGGAAGCAACCCAGATGAAGATTGAATCATCGGGTGTGCCCTTTCTCTTTGCACGCTTTGCTCCGAACATTTCTGAACTGTTCTGGTCTGTTCTCGAATACTAGTCAACAAAGCGCTTTGACTCTGAAAGAGCATAAGTATTTGAGTCAGACTCTGCAGTTCGTTTCGCGTCATGACATCTCTCTCACTGAAATGGCATTCTCTCGGGTAAGCCCGACCAAATTTCGAGCTTCTCAGAACCGGTCCAATAAGAACAAGAACACACCGAGTCATATGAGCAAAGGAGAGACAAGTGCATACGGCATAGCAATCTCTCGGCCTGGCAAGGGCAAAGCAGCAGAGTGGAGTCAGCTTCGTCTCAATGACGAATGTAAAGGGATACAACGTCTCAAAGACTGCCCAAACACGTCAAGCGAGCGCAAGAAGGAGATTTTTGACAACCACTACGGTGGTCAGAATACAAAGCGCGCCAAGGCACTCAAAGAATCTCACCCAGAGTGCACAGGACTTCCAAATTCAGACGAAGGACGACTCAAAGTAGCATTAGAAGACTCGCTCTTTGACGTTCTTCGGGGAGACTCCGGGGCGAACTTTAGCGCAATCGACCTGAATACTTTCAAAAAAGTACGGGCTGCTGTAAACGACATACCCGTGAAGATTTTCGACGAACCCGTTCGTCTTGTGGGTGCTTTCAAAATGGAGGACCAAAGTCCAGTAGTCGCCTCACGTTCGGTCGTTCTAACAATTACTCTGTACGTTCCGGGATCGAACATTCCAGTTCGTGTTCGCGGGGTGAATTTATACGTTTTAGACCAACCGATGGACGAAGTCCTGCTTGGCCGCCCTTTTCTGAATTCGATTGGATTTAACTTGAAGGACCATCTGGTTCGTGTTCGACATGAAATACACAACCGTTATGTCGATGAGTTGGACTAGACTCACTTCAAGATGGCTACCGCAAGGTATCAGGGCCTCGCTTACTCTGACAACGACGACGATCCTATCGAACTACCTGAATGCCTGGTCGCAGGAATTGGTCAAGATAGCAAATCTTCAATTGATCAAGCTTTCACCCGTGTGGAGATGAAGGAGGAGGGAGGCGCAGAGAGCTTCAACCAGATGCCTGCCTCGGGGTCTTCTTCATTTACTTTGCCATTCGCGGCTCGTTAAGTAGACAGTCTGGGGCATCCCAGACTCTCCTCAAACGCTTGTTGGGGTCGGGCTGTTGCGATCCTCACCTACGCACCAGCTGCCACCCACGCAAGTCGCCAGGAGCACACATCTACTGTAGGCAGCTATCACTTGACCGCGTCTGCACAAAGATCAGGGAATATACTGCCTGATCTGAATTGTATACGCAAAAGTCTACTTAGTACAGTCCGGAGCACGACAACCCGAATGATTTCAGAGGCGAGCAATAACGGAATGTCAACCAAAGGCTTGGCCCAGCTCGAACGTATCCTTGAAGAGTATCGCGATGTATTTCGTATTAAGCTCGGCTCCCACCCTCCTGTGAAGGTATCGCCGCTGGTAATCACGCCAGTTGAAAACGCTAAGCCATATCGCTCCCCACAGAGACGTTATGCGCCACAACAGCGAGACTTTATTATTCAAACTGTTCGTGAACTTGAAGCCGTGGGTGCAATTTATATAATGCATCTGCTAAATGGACGTCGCTGGCGCTTGCGGTTCCCAAACCTGGTTCTACCAAACTAAGGTTCACCTTCGACCTTAGAGGACCAAATTCACGCACAATCCCCATTCAATCAGCGATGCCACATTTGGAATCAAATTTCCAGGACATCGATGGTAGCATTTGCTTTGCAAATATCGATCTCGCGCATGGATATTGACAAGTACCGCTACCTGCAGAATCGCACGAAATGATGGCCATCCAGACACCAATCGGTGTTTATTCTTCTCGTCGTCTCCCTCAAGGCGGTAGTGATTCAGGAAATCTTTTTCAAGCCGTGCTGGCACACAAATTTGACGGACATGTCAAAAAGATGCTGCAGTAGATTGCTGATTTCCTTTTCTACGCCCGGGACGAGCATTAATTATTGGAGAACATCAACTCTTTCTTTCGCGTATGCCAAGACATCGGATTGAAGGTTGTGCGCTTGTGTGGTTGCAATGCGCAAAAGGGGTGCTGAGTGTTGAGGTTCGATGCCTCTGATTTTACTGAAGAGGTAGAGATGTGGTGTCTTAAGTACACCACTGCCAATGTTTTCTGCTTCAGAAAACTACTACGGTACACTAACTATGTAGGAGGTAATGCCACCCGAGCGTGGGTGCAGCAATCCTTGGTGGAGCTATGGTGCTGAAGTGGATGTCTATATCTACTTCAGTGCCGAAGTGGATGCCTTCATCCACTACACTTCCCTCCTTTAAAGGCCAAGCGCAGCTTTTGCTTTCTTAGCCAGATCGGGGGATGTGGTTTTGCGACGAAGTAGTTTTTGCAGCATAACTGGAACGTCCTTGTAGATCTGTTTGAGAGGCTCCAAAGTGTCCTCTGCCTCATCAAGACCTTTCCAGCGAACATGAACCAATAGGCCTTCCTCGCTTTCCACCAACTTAAGTAAACGTCCTACGGGCATACCGGTCTCAGATGAAAGAACGTGGGACAAAATGGCCTCTTTGTTCAAGGATTCGTCATGGTAAAACTTCAACCGAGAGCCATGTATGTCCTTGAGCGATCCGTTCCTGAGATCTTCGACTTGATAAACGTAGTCCGAAAGTGCCTTAACAATTCGGCGTGGTCCTCTCCAACGTAACGCAAGCTTCTCACCGGCCGTGAAATCATCTCTTGCCACCAATACAAAATCCCCTTTCTCAAAATTTGCTAGAGTGCCCTTGGAAGCCCTTTCTCTCGACTTCTGTCTGTTGTTCTGTAGCGCATTGTGCACTAAAGGTTGTAACTCGGACATCAACTTTTGCAGAGCGCCCATGTTGGTACAGCGCTCTAATCGTGCTGCGCGAATGTTAACAGGCTTCGCGGTAGATGTGCGCAGGAAGGTAGAGATAGGGGGAGTAGGTTTGAGACCCATGAAGGCGGTGATTGGTGCATTGTTGCTGCGGTGAGGAGACGGGGTGTTGTTCAAGATGCTCTGGATGATTGGAATGAGATCGGGCCATTCTTTGAAATCCATTTGATACTCGGATGTCAACGACCGAAGTGTTCGGATGAGTTCTTTGCCAAGTCTTTCCACTGCCCCATTGCTCCATGGTGTGTAGGGGAGCGTGAAATGATGCGGTACGCGAAGATACTTCGTTATTTTCCTGATGGTCTCGTTCTTGAAGTGCGTTGGACCATCGGACATCAAGCCCTGCGGAACATTAAAGGCAGCGCACCAGTCTACGATAGAAAGCGCGGCGTTGTCCGATGTCGTTCCTGAGGTAGGAAAGAACCACTTGTAATCGGAATGATCATCTCGAAGCATCAGGATGTATTTAGACCCTACATGACTTGGTCCAATTTCAATGTAGTCAAACTGGAGAAGGTCGTTTGGCTTTGACCCATGGAGTGCCGGACCAAAGGGCCTTGGAACTTTCTCACCTCCAGTGGTCGAAATACAGTGGATGCAGGCATCTACAAAATCCTTAATGTCTTTCGACAGTGTTGTCCAATGATAGTTCTTGCTCAGAGCATTTGATGTAGTTTGCCTACCACGATGGCCGGCGGGACCAGTGTGGGCAATGATGCAGAGTCTCAGCTGAAGGTTCTCAGACTTTTCCGGGATCCAAATGGCTTCTGAAGAGGTTCTCCAGATTCCATTAAGACAATGTAGATCTAATGGGCGAACGTTGGAGTGTTGGTCTTGTTCCAGTGCTACTTCTTCTGCAGATGGCCAGCAGAATTCATCGGTGTTGGCGGTTGGCAGAATTGGAATCTGGAGTAACCTTCGGACAATTCTGGGTGCAGACCAACGCGTTAACATGTCAGCCCACACATTGTCCAGTCCACTGATGTGGAAGCATGTGTACAAGTATACACTGAGACACACAGCCCAACGAAGAACCTTTCGTGTTGAGGATAGGCTGAGATCCGGGATGAGAGAGAGAGGGTCGAATATGAAAACGAGGTTGTTGTGGTCTGTGAAGAGGTCGAATCCTGCGGCGGTGGCAGCAAGCCAATGCATTCTCTCGACTGTAGCCATTATTGCGAAAGCCTCTTTCTCCAGAGTCGACCAAGCCAATTGAGTCGTGTTGAATCTTCCGGAACAAAATGCAAGCGGGCTGTGCCTTTGCTCGGCGTGAGGGAGATGGAGGTCCTCTTTCGGTACTTGCGTAACGATACCAGACCAAGAGGTGTCAGATGCGTCTGTGTAAATGCATAGCCGCTGCCGCTCGTCGCGATGAGCGAGAGTAACCAGATTAGCGAGCGCCTTCTTGCACTGATCGAAAACAATGTTTTCTTTCTCATCCCATCCCAGATCCTGCACTGATACGTTCGCTACAGCTCGTTTGGTGCGCTTACCAGCTACGGCATATACCCTTTCCAACATTTGGTGTAGGGGCTCAATGAGATTCGTGAAGTTCGGTATGCCGGTTTTGACCCACTGCATGGCGCACACAAACTGTTGCAAATGGGCTCCAGTGGTTGGAGGTTCCATGGAAAGGAGGCCGTCAAGCTGTCGAGGGTCATGGCGTACTCCATCTGCGGATACAATTCGTCCACACCATTTAATGGTTTGAGCAAACAGGATACTCTTGCCTGGATGTAGTCGGATCGAATAACGTGCACAGGTTTCGAACAGCTTTCGAATTCCTTTCAGTAGTCCCTCCACAGTTCGATTGTGAAGCAGTATGTCATCCAGCCAATAGAGAATCTGCTGGAGGAGCTCCTTGGGGAACACTTCTGCCAGAATGGATTGTAGATGTGTCGTAGCGTTTGTTGTCCCGTGCAGAACTCTGGTTGGTGTGTAGACGCCATCAGGCGTTATGAATGACTGGAGTTCCTGCGAGGCCTTATCCAAAGGGAACTGCCAGTACCCATGAGAGAGATCAAAAGTGGCGAAGAACTTGGATCCAGCCAGCTTGAGTAGTTCCTGTTCAATATTCGGCATTGGAAACTGATGCTGGACTGTGAACTTGTTGATGGGCCGCAAGTCTACAGTGAATCGGAAACGAGCTGGTCCAGGTTTGGGGACAAGAAGTGGTGCTGATGCCCATGGAGACGACGGATTGGGGTACACCATACCAGCTCGAACAAGATTTCCAACGAACTTGTCAAGAAAATCCCGCTGGTCCTGCGAGTACTTACGCAGACGGACGCGAACTGGCTTGGCATCAGGTGTAACGGCAATCTTCAGTGGCTTGACTTGTGCTGGTGGTCCTGAGGAAAGCGAGGTTCTGAAGATGTTGATATGTTCATGTGCCATTTCGCTGAGAAGGTTCGCCTTGGTTTTCTCCAGTCCATTTCCAACTGCCACTTGCAACATGTCTTCTACTGCTTTGTGGATGCTCTCATGCTGCTCACTGTCAACTGTGTCAAGAAGAGCTGGGTCTGGAAATGGGTCTTCAACCCGTCGCTGGGCATAGTAGTTCACCCTTGGACGGTCGGGCGCAACTGTAGTTGACTCGGATGTTGTACTAGAGCAGTTTAGGCGTGCAATCATGAGACGGCTGACGTACCCACCTGCCGAAGTGGATGTGGGGTTGCCGACTTGTGAGCAGTCTGCCCCATTCAACGCGAAGCGGTTTCTGTCCAGCAGAGTATGAGTGTCTACACGCAAATGCTGCAGTACGGGTCTGCCGATGAGTAGATTCTCACAAGCCAGATCGTTATCAGCAACCAAAAATGAGATCTTCATGAGTGCCAAGTTTCCAGATGCCAGGTGTAGAATGGTGCGCGGTACTGTCCATGTGCGTGAAAAAGAGAAACTCTCTGCTTCTGCCTGATTATCCTTCCTTAGTGCCACAGCCAACGTGACCTTCTTGATAGCGGAAATCTTCCCGATACCTTGCAAGGCAGCTGACTCTGCGAGTGTAGGTGACACAATGCTGTCGTCACTGCCATCATCACAGCGACCGGAAGTCTCGACGGAAGTCATGCCATCGGAAACAGTAACAGAACAGCTTGCGTCTGTAGAGTACTGGGCAGGTTTCACACGTCCCACACTACCTGGCTTCGCTTTGACTTTGTGAGACCTTGTGTTCTTGGCAGGTCCATCCGCTGCCTTCTTGGCTGAAAGATGAGCTTTCAGAGCTTCCTTCTCGACAGCGGTGGCCTTCGTACAATCATCAATCCAATGCCGTTCACCTTCACGCTGGCATGGTTCGTGCGGACAGAACGGGGGAAGTCGTTTGGATTTCTGGCTTGCGCGCTTCTGCTCTGTTGAAGAGCTTGGGGGGGCTGGTGACTCGCTACTCGTGGCAAAACTTACAAAGTTTCCTTTGCGGGGTTTTGAAACTCGCGTTCTAGAGGGTGGACCATTGTCTACGATCTGAAATGCTTCGGACACAGACATTGCGTGTTTCATAAAACCTTTGAAGTCCTTCTTCAGAGGTGAATACACCAGTTCCAGGTCTGTTTCGAGACGTTGTTGCAATGTTCTGGGACGGATAGTAGCTACAATGTGCTTGACTGATAATTTAGGATGGTCATTCATTACCCAAATGAGCCCATTCCTACGCAGCGTAGACACATACGACGTGAAAAGCCTCTTCATTCGCGAGCGGGAGGAGCTGTCAGACATGTCCATCGAAAGTTCACGTTTGATTATAGCATTAATTTCTGTCACCGTCATAGTGTCTTTTTCTTCCTCGGCTTCGGTTTCCAAATACCTACGAAGTTTGGCATCCGTAAGGTCCTCGGACATCTTGACCGTAGGAATGTATTCCAAATCAATACAGGACTGAAGCCATTCAGAGTCTACACAGAAGCAAATACTGACCGGACGGACAGGCTCGGTGGTGGTCGAGTCAATGACCGAAAGCTGTAGCGCTCGTTCCATGACTTCCTTCGAATACTGGTCGTACTGACGTAGAAATATCCGAATTGACCTTGGATTGGTGTTAGAGAGTCTTGGGTGGTCCACGGAAAAGGCTACGGACGATGGTTGCTGAAGAAGATATTCCATTTCTTCTCCAGACTGAGCGGTGGGCGTCGAAGCGGACGCCATTGTGGTGATCGAACAAGCGAAACGCGATACAACCAGTATCGGCAGTGATCACTGTGCGCTTGTGTGGTTGCAATGCGCAAAAGGGGTGCTGAGTGTTGAGGTTCGATGCCTCTGATTTTACTGAAGAGGTAGAGATGTGGTGTCTTAAGTACACCACTGCCAATGTTTTCTGCTTCAGAAAACTACTACGGTACACTAACTATGTAGGAGGTAATGCCACCCGAGCGTGGGTGCAGCAATCCTTGGTGGAGCTATGGTGCTGAAGTGGATGTCTATATCTACTTCAGTGCCGAAGTGGATGCCTTCATCCACTACAAAGGTACACGCAGAGAAGACCCATCTTTTTTCGCATCGAGTTCAGTTATGTGGACGGATAATAACACCTGAAGGTGTCCAGTACCACCCTCATCATTTCGAATCAATTGTTTCCATGAAGATGCCTTCAAAGGCAAGTGAACTACAACAATTTGTCTGTGCCACAAATTGGATGCGCAACTCGATTCCTGCCTATTCGGAAAGAATTGCGCCTCTACATCAACTTCTGGAAACTTGCTACACGCAAGTAGGAAAGCGAACGAAACGATTTCTTCGCAATCTTTCACTGGACACCTCATGGGGCGCAGACTATGATGCAGCTTTCACTGAAATAAAAAAACAATTAGCTGTTTCAGTGAAGCTTGCTCACCCGAAGTCAGATCATCAGATGTGCCTTTTTACAGACGCATCTGACACCCATTGGGCAGCTGTCCTTACTCAGATACCAATGTCAGACCGCCGTAAACCAGTGGAAGAGCAGCAACACGAAGCACTGTGTTTTCTTTCTGGATCGTTTTCAGGATCTGCAGCCAACTGGTCGGTACCAGAAAAAGAAGGTTTTGCAATTGTGGAGTCTATGTGCCGTCTTGACTACCTCATCTTTGGCCACGAAGTAAACATCTTCACCGACCATGCCTATTTGGTGTATCTGTACGATCCATATGGCAGAAAGCCTGGAATTTCGAAGCAAACTGCCAGCAAACTGATGTGATGGGCGCTTAACTTAAGCGCATTTCGTTATGTGGTGGAGCATTTACCCGGAGAGCAAAACGTATGGGCGGGTATGTTAACCAGATGGGCTGTGAACCCAACTCGTATCGTGCACTCGAGCAAGGTTATCAGAGTAAAAGCTATTATGATAGCAACCATTAGCCCAAGCACTGATGCAAAGATGGACTGGCCGAACATTACCGACATCAAAATCGCCCAGGCAGCTACAGAAGAACTACCACCAAAGAATTTCACTAGCACCGAGAACGGTATTCGAAATGACAGAAATGTATTCTGGATCCTTTCGGACAATGAAACGTTGAAGCTACGCATCGCGATCGCGGCACACACAGGGCATGGCGCCCATAGAATTGCAAGTGTGACTCTGGCAACAGTGAAAGCTTTTTTCTTCTGGAAGCAGATGGATTCTGAGCTAAAGTCTTTCGTACATAGCTGCCTTCACTGCCTGTGCACGGAACCAGGAAAGATTGTCCCTAGACCTCTGGGCCATGCCTTGCATGCAGAGGAGCCAAATAAGCTACTGCACTTCGATTTCTGCTATATTACACCTGGAGAAGTTGGTTATCTATATGTTCTTGTACTTAAAGATGACCACAGTGGATATGTTTGGTTACTGCCAAGTAAGGAAACCACTGCAGAGGTAGTTGCTGGGGCGCTCATCAACTGGCTGACTTCCTTTGGAGTCGTGAATGATTGGGTGTCTGATAGGGGATCCCATTTCAGAAACGAAGTCGTTCGATTAATGAGGGAGAGAACTGGTTCCTCGCATCATTTTACGCTTGCATGCTGTCCATGGTCGAATGAAACAGTAGAGGTTGTCAACAGGGAACTTCTCAGAGCTGTCAGAGCGTTGTTGTCCGAGTATCAATTACCGAACTGTTGGCCGATTGTAATGCCAGTCGTGCTGTCAACTTTGAACAATTCGTTGCTCGCACGACTCGGGAATCGCCTTCCTTTGACAGTATTCACAGGACACAAACAGGACATTTCGTTAGCTGTTATCACAAGAAAAGTAGGAGAGAAGCTTCAGGTTCTCGGGTTGAAACAAATTCGAGAAACGCAGTTGAAGAAGATTCAGGAAACACAGAACTCTTTGAATGAAATGCACCACAAAGATGTAGCAGTTCGATCGTCACGGAAACGAGCACAGGCTGTTGCTGATGATGAGTGGTTGGCTTGCAGGATTCGTCCTGGAGCTTGAGTACTTCTGTTGCGCTGGGTTCGGGCTTGGAGGGCACAAGAGAATGGGCACACCCACTGGTTGTCACCTGTCCGACGTGGGTTGCCTCCACTGTGTCGGAGGCTTTTATGGTGCCCATCTGCCGAGCCAGTTGCTTGCTGACTCAGCAGAAAATGTAGACATCAGTCATCTACCTGCCTACACTAACGATAGAATTAAACTTAGTTTAGCTAGAACTACCAACGATATATCAGTCTGATGTTTGATAAGTATGAAAGCATATGTAGCACGCTCTGTAGCCCGCATTTGCGTGACATACGCACCAGCAAGGCTGTAGTACCTATATGCGTGAAATGGGTTGACGCTTGACCCCCAGGAGGAGTTGAGCACTCGCCGTCGCCGGCCGTCCTTTATTTTGCACGCAGAGTGGAACGTGTGGACACTATGGCACGTTCCACTTTGTGGCCAGGACTACGTCACTCACACCGTCCCTCGCAAACATGCTCGTAGAGCGATGAATTGCGCATAAACTATTCTACACTATAAACCGAAGGTGGCTGCCGTTAGAAACCTTTGCCGCAGTAAAACCCAGTAGGAAAAAATCTGCGTGTCTAAGGAAAAGGTATAGCACCATACAAATTCCCACTCGAAAGACATCTATGATCACCAATACAAAAGACAAAGCAAAAAAACGTAGAGGTTAAATAAGTTAGTAATCAAACAAATTTCAAGCGCTACGCAAACAGCCCGCAAAGCAGCTTGAGACTTTCTAGTGCATCATGCCTCAAAGACTTCGTCAAGATGTCGGCAGGTTGTACCTCGGTGGGAATCCCCTCCACTCTCACAATCTTATCTTTCACAAGCTCTTTAACATGGTGATACTTCAAACCGATATGCTTGTTCCTTTCCGAAGTCTTAGCATTCTTGGCGATAGACAGTGCCGTTGAACTGTCCGTGAAGATATTGATCGGGTACATACTAGGTTCTTCATTTGTAAGAACTTCGTCATTGCAAAGTTCCCAAAAGAGCCTACGCATCCATGTCAAGGCCTTTCCGCCATATGACAGTGCGATGTATTCTGCCTCGCCAGACGACAACGCAATGAGCGTTTGTTTCTTTGTCGTCCACATAACCGGCGCTTCATTCATCTTTATCAACAGTCCCGTCGTCGATTTTCTGGTATCACGGCATCCAGCCCAGTCTGCATCACAGTATGCTTCCATTGGTGCTGAATTGTTCGAAGGGAAAAATAGTCCAAGGCCCTTCGTACCATTCAAATATCTTATTACTCTCTTCGCAAGTCCCATGTGCCTCATGCAGGGGTCATGTACTTGCCTTGCCAGCATTGAGGCCGCAAACATTATATCCAGTCTAGAGGATACGGCGAGGTACATCAAATGTCCTACCAGCTTACGGTAGCGACCGTGAAGCGCCGATGAGAGCTGTTGCTCATCATCACCTCGACTCGTGATGTCGCAAAGGGAAGGCAACGGCGTCCGCGATGGGTTGGAGTTCCACAGCCCATATTCTCTCAACATCTTATCGATGTATCTTGTTTGGCGGACCTTGATTCCATTCCTATCCCGTTCTAGGTCCATTCCAATGAAAGACTTTGCTTCACCAAGAAACTTCACCTGGAAGAGTTTCTGCATCTCGACCTTAAAGTCTTTGAGGAGGGAATAAGAATTGGATAGCATAAGGATGTCATCAACAACAACAACGAGGTTCAGTATAGCACTCCTGGATTTGTACAAGTATAGGCGACTATCCGTACTTGATTGATTGAAACCGTGACGTATTAGCTCGTCGTGAAGTAGGGAGCCCCAAATTTGTCCCGCCTGTCGTGCCCCGTAGATTGATTTCTTAAGTAGGCAGACCTTGCCAGCGACGTAGGAGGATCCAGAGGAGTTCTGGGGTTGTTCCATTAAGAGAGGCTCCTCGAGGTCTCCGTATAAGTAGGCGTTACTGATGTCCATGGTTTCCATTATTAGGCCCTGAGCCGCTGCCTTGGCGATGGCGAGGCGAATAGTCTCAAGCCGTGCCACTGGCGCGTACAGATTGTCCGGGTCGAAGTCCAAGTAAGGACGTTGCTTGTCGCCCCGGATTACGCAGCGTGCTTTGGCAAGAACCTTAGGAGGATCAGCGCTTACATGTTTGACGGTGAAGGTCCATAAGAATGGGAGCGGTTTCATTCCAGGCTTCCTGTCCACCAGCTCCCATGTGTTCCTGCTAACGAGTGCGTCAAATTCTCTGTCTATCGCTTCAGCCCATTCGGGGAGAAGTCTAGCTTCTTCGAATCTTATGTGTGCTTTGCCCGCTTCTCCGAGATCTTGGAAACGCGACTGAGTGACCATGCAGTGAGCCAGGGATGCATCCATATGTTCTTCATCCTCTTCCTCCATCTCGTTCTCGGCCTCGATCCGTCGGAGAGAGGAGAAGTCGATGAGTTCGCTTAATGAAGGTAGAGATTCCTTCGCCACCTTAAAATCCCTGTCTCGGCACTTGATTACTTTCCGGATTGAAGGAATATATATTCTTAGTAAGGTGCGAGGGCTTTGCATGCCTACGAAGTGACCAGGGAGGGCGCGAGGAAGTAACTTCTTGTTTGCGACTGTGTCCGATCTGTAGATGAATGCGTGTCCTGGTTGCCCAAACTTCAGGATATTCGTGAAGTCTGGCTTCTTACCAAACCAGAGGGTGTAAGGTATCTTCATATCTACGCGAGAGTTCGGCAGGCGGTTCCTCAGATAGTTGGCGTGAGATACGGCTTCTTCCCAGAGTTGTAGGGGAAGCTGGGAAGCTTGCAGAAAGGTCCGTGCCATCTTCCACAAGTCTTGAATGATCTTTTCGGCTACGCCATTTGATTGATGAGCGTACGGTGGTGCGTACTCGAGAATCATACCGCTTTCCATTGCGTACGTGACGAAGTCGTCCGATCTGTTCTCACCCGCCCCGTCAAGGCGAACGCGGTACACTCTGTTGGGAGAGAGTTCATTCTCCGCGCGAGCCTTGTACCATCGGATCGACTGGAAGAACTGAGACTTTTTGTCTAGGAAGTAAACTGAGCAAGCTCTTGTGTTGTCGTCGATGAGTACCTGGATGTACGTTGACCCTTGTAGTGATAGAGGGCTGATGGGGCCGGTGATATCGGTATGAGTGAGTTCCAATGGTTTAGAGGCAACCGATGTGGAGTGTTGTAGTGGTGCACGTTTGCTTCCAGCGTGTATGCAAGGTGTGCAGTGTACGTTAGCGATTTCCGATGAGGAAAGTGGTGGAACTCCGTCGCATTGATCCACGCATGCCAGGAGCCTTTCTCTTCCGGGATGTCCTAGTTTCTCGTGCCAGTCTTTGGCTGTGTTTCCTGGGGATAGCATGGCGCCTTGTGCTCGAGGGGAAGGTACCGGATTTGGTAGAGGGTATAGGCCGTCTCTGGGGAAAGACCTGTACAATGTTTGCCCAGAGGACAGATCCTTGAGATCGAATCCCGTTAGTCCTTGCTCGTTTGATAACTCGACGCGGACGTGTTGCGAGAGAACTGAGAGTGAAACTAGGTTAGAGTCGAAAGACGGAGTGTGTTTCGCGGGTAGTATAAGACCTTCTCCGATGGGCAGTTTGATGGTGCCATGGGCGATGATATCTGAAGATGTATCGCATGTGCGCACGGTTTGGCGTCGTGTTGTATTGTACTCCCAAAAGGAGTTCCTGTCCTTGATGAAGACGTGAGTGGCCCCCGAGTCTAACCATGTGTGAACGATTCCGCTAGGAGAGGCACTTGCTTGTGCGATAGCGACAAAACCACGATGTGTGCCGTCTTCGTGGTGATTGTTGTTGCGTTTGTTACCTTGTCGACGGTTACTATTTCCCTTGTTCGGGCCGTTGGTGGTGTCCCAGTCCTTGTTAGGACTGTTTGTATTGTTGTGATTGTTTCGATTGCGACTTCCTCTTCTGTGTCGACCACCCCTTTGGCTGGGTGCGTTATTGTTCGTGCCTTTGCGGGACCAACATTCGGATCGTATGTGGCCGATTCGTCCACAGTTCCAGCATTCGATGCCTTTCGTTCTCTTTCGCTGATGTTTGAAGGCAGTATTCAACTTATGTGCCGCAGGGTAAGGATGTTTGCCGTCTTTCTTTGGGTCCGTTGCTTTAGCTGTGCTCGAGGATGAGCGATGGTTCCGGCGATCCATTTCAGAACGTACGAGTGAAACGACTTGGTCGTAGTCCATGTTGTTTGCATCGGCCAGTAACGTGATCGCCATCAAGGAGTCTGGAAGTGTCCGAAGTAGTGTAGCAGTTCGCTCACGGTCGGATAGAGGATCGCCCAGACGGGCGAGTTCTAGGAATGTGGTTTCCATTTGTAGGAGATGTTGTTGTATATCCTCGCCGTCTTTGAATGTAAATGTGCTTAATTTCTGTCGTAGGTTCATTTTGGACTGGATGTTGTCCTTCTTGTAGGTGGACTCCAGTTTGGTCCATACCTCCAGAGCAGTGCAGTGGTCTCGTTCGAGGAGTTCGGATACGGCAATTATTGGTTGAGTTCCTAAATTCTGCACGATGGCAGATCGGGCCTTACGGTCGGCGTCGTCCCAATGACTTTGGGATTCTTCTGTTCCTTCATCAGGTCGAGGGTCGGACAGAACGAACAATACTTGACCCGAGTGCATAATGTCTCGTACGTATATGCGCCAAGTGTAATAGTCGGCGGTGCCCTTCAGTCGCGGGATGCGCTTCGACTCGTGTTCTTTTTCCGCTTCCATCACGGAGTTACCTCGACGCGGGAGCAGAGGGGCTATTGCAGGTTGTAGTCTTCACCAGTCCCCTACTGGGTGAGGGTTTCTTCTTGTTCAGAGTCACTGGCAGGGGGTGCTAGCCCCGTACTCCTAAAGGTCAGACCTCTGGCTCCGGGTTAACTCTCTCCCGGTGAGACACGTTTTGCTTTGGCCTCCCAAGTTCTGCGTGCCTCAGAACGAGGTGCTTTTACGGCTACGAGACGTCCAGAGGAGGTTACTAACAGAGAGATATGTTTTCACCAGTGTACCCTCTCTAGTTTCTTGCGTCGTACGAGCGGGGCGATCTTCTCCGTTATGCTTCGATGGCGCGGACAACTCGGGCTGAACGACGAGACACCCCGTCACCGTCGGGAGACAGAGCACTCCCCAGCAGAGCCAGTTATTCGAAGTGATATCAGATCCAACGGTTTGGTACAAGTCCCCTGTCGATTCCCTGCCGGTTTTCAGCTTGCGAGTAGTCCTTGCCAACAAAGTGCCAGCTTCCTGAATCAGGGAGGCAACAGAGGCTCTTAATCAACAGGCGCAGCTTCCCGCCCGTTAAATACACGACACCACGCAGCTTCCCGTGGGCCAGCGAGACTTCGAAACTCAACCTGTAGTTCTGGGCCAGAGAGACAACCCAATGCTTAGTGCGCCAACACACCACTCCCCCTAGACAGAGTAGGCTCTAGGAGGGTGTGTTGCGGCAGCGTGGCCGAGAAAGGCGTGGCGATGCGGCCGGTGGCGGCAGGCGAGGCGGCGCGGCCGAAGAAGAGAAGCGGCGCGGCCGAAGAAGAGAAGCGGCGCGGCCGGAGGAAGAGAAGCGGCGCGGCCGGAGGAGAGAGGCGGCGCTTAAGAAGCGGTGACCAGGTGCGGTGCACAGGCGCGGTGGGGATGTGCGGAGGTAAGGAGAGATTTACCAGCCACGGCGGAGAGGTGCAAGTGTGAGGGCGCGGGAGACCAGGCACGACAGAGAGGTGCGGATGTCAAGTTGGGGACCACCCGCGGCAGGGTGGTGCGGTGGTAAGGGTTGGTGGCCAGGCGCGGTGCGTGGGTGCGCCGGCGGAATGCGGTGGCAAGGCGCGGTGCAAAAGCCTGTCAGTGCGGTGCGGAAGCAATGGCGGGCCAGTACGAGGTGACTGCAAGGTACGGCGGCGAGGCGCAGAGATGGGATGCGACAGGTGGCGTGGCGCGGAAGCCCGGCAGTGGGGTGCGGTAGCGAGGTGCTGCTATAGGATATGGCGGCTACGCGCCGCCTGGCGGGGCCACGAGATGCGATACGCAAGGACGAGTGTGATGGCGAACAGCGGTGTGGTTTGACAAAGGCGACGAGGGTGCGGAGTGGTGGCAGGAGCAGGGGGGGAAGAAGGAAAGGAAGTTCGGCCCCCTCGGTGCGGTCGGAGGAATTGGGGAGCGATGCTACCATGAAATGGGTTGACGCTTGACCCCCAGGAGGAGTTGAGCACTCGCCGTCGCCGGCCGTCCTTTATTTTGCACGCAGAGTGGAACGTGTGGACACTATGGCACGTTCCACTTTGTGGCCAGGACTACGTCACTCACAATGCGCATAACCAACGCGAGAGTAAGGAATACACATCAGCGCCCCGTCACTGTTTAAGCGAAAGCGCAATACAGTGACTTAGATTGATGCAGAAATAGAGCGTTGTCGCTGTGTTCCGTTCTTCGAGATCTCTGCGAGATATTCTTCCACCAGGACTGGCACATCGTCTTTGAGGGAGTCGAGCGCAACCCAGTCAGCTTCATCAGGAGAAAACCCACGCCACTTCACCAAAAGTTCAGTAGAACCGCGCTTTTGCCTAATGTCCTCGAAACGGTCAATTACAAGAAGTTCTTCTTGTTGATAAGAGAGATGATTCAGAACGTTCTCCGTAACTCCAAAATTCTTGTTGCGGAAGAATTTGAGGCGGCGACCATGCGCTTCTTCCTTCTTACCGTCTAACAGAGATTCAATGACGAAAATGTACTCCGAACGACATTGTACGACACGATAGGGCCCCATCCATTTCAGTGCCGGCTTTCGAGACCCTTCACGTTGTAATAGTCCACGTAATACATAGTCCCCGACGTCATAGTTAACTGCTCTTACGTTGGTTTTGCGGTTATGGGATTCGACAGCCTGTTTCCGTTTCTTCGTCGAACGGACTACGACGTCCTTGTGCATGTACTGTAGTCCTCGTTGTACTGCTTCAATATTCTTCAGCTGCCGGTCACGGATTTGACCTAGTTCGAGAACTTTAACCTTTTCGCCTACTTTTCGTGTGATAGCTGCCAATGGAGTGTCCTGTTTGTGTCCAGTGAACACAGTGAGAAGACAGCGGCTGCCAAGGCGGTACAGGACGGAGTTGTTCAGCGATGAATGAACTACAGGCATCGTACTTGGCCAGCAGTTTTGGGGTAGCTGGTACTCCGACAAAAGTGCTCTTACTGCCCGCAGCAGCTCCCGGCACACCACCTCGACTGTTCCGTTCGACCATGGACAGTATGAGAGAGTGAAATGGTGTGTGGATTTTGTAGTGGTCTTCAAATGCCGAACAACTTCATTCTTAAAGTGAGATCCTCGATCGGAAACCCATTGACGCACGACTCCGAAAGCAGCAAACCATTTGACGAGCGCATCTGCAACAACCTCAGCGGTAGCTTCCTTTGTAGGGATGAGCCACACGTATCCACTGTGGTCATCCTTCAGTACCAATACGTAGAAATAGCCTTCTTCCGCGTTTGACATATAGCAGAAGTCGAAATGCAGTAACTCATTCGGTTCATCAGCATGTAGAGCGTGGCCAAGAGGGCGTGCAATTACTTTCGAGGTCTGAGTGCAAAGGCAATGCAAACAAGATTGGACGAACGTCTTCAATTCTTCATCCATATTCTTCCAGAAGAAATAAGCCTTCACGGTAGCCAATGTTACATTTGAACTTCGGTGTCCACTATGGCCGGTATGCGCTGCAATGGCCAATCGTAGCTTCATGAGTTCATTGTCTGACGGTATCCAGAGGACATCCTTAGCGTTTCGAACACCATCAGGCGATTTCAGAAAACCTTTCGGAGGTTCTTCACTGCTCTCAGACTGTATCCTCTTGACGTCTTCAACATTTGGCCAATCTAACTTGTCGTCGGTGCCAGGGTCTATTGGTGCCATCAAAAGAGCTCTGGCACGAAGAACTTTTGCAGTACGAACGTGACGAGGAAGATTGACAGCCCACCTTGTCAGCATGTCTGCCCAGACATTGTGCTCCCCTGGTAGGTGCTCTATCACATACCGAAACGCGCTGAGCTTGAGAGCCCATCTCATGAGTTTGCTTGCGGTCTGCTTGGAGATACCTGGGTTTCTGCCAAAAGGGTCGTAGAGGTACACCAGATTTGCATGATCCGTGAAAATGTTCACCTCATGTCCCAGAACGAGGTAGTCGAGACGACACATTGCTCCAACGATGGCAAATCCTTCTTTTTCTGGGACGGACCAGTTGATTGCTGACCCTGTGAATGACCCAGAAAGGAAACAAAGCGGCTCATGCCGCTGGTTTTCGATTGCTTTGCGGCGATCTTCGCATGGGATCTGGGTGAGGATTGCCGCCCAGTGAGTGTCTGACGCGTCCGTGAAAAGGGACAGTTGATGATCTGGCTTGAGGTGAGCAAGCTTGACAGATGCAGTCAGTTGTTTCTTGATGTCGGTGAAAGCTACATCTTGTTCGGCGCCCCATGTGGTGCATAGGGAGAGATTGCGAAGAGTTCGCTTCGTTCTCTTGCCCACAGTTGAGTAGCAATCCTCCAGAAGACGGTGTAGAGGTGCAATGCGTTCGGAGTAAGCCGAAATAGAGTTCCGCATCCAGTTGGTGGCGCATACAAACTGTTGGAGTTCGTTCGCCATCGTCGGCTTTCTCATTGAAACCAAAGAGTCGTAGTGATGTGGATGATACTGTACTTCTTCAGGAGTGATAATGCTTCCGCAGAACTGAACACGGCGTGAATACAGAGTTGTCTTCTCTGCGTGTACTTTCAACCCGATATCTCTGCAGACTTCGAGGAATGACTCGATGTTTTCCAGCAATTCCGTCTCTGACTTTGCGTAGAATAAGAAGTCGTCTATCCATTGGAGCATTTTCTCAACGTTTCCCTCGAACTTGTGAGAGAGTACTGCTTGGAAGTGATTTCCGGAATCGCTGCCCCCTTGGAGAATACGCTTGGAAAAGTAAACCCCTAGCGGTGTCTGTATTGACATCATCTCCTGCGATTCTGGTGAAAGAGGCACTTGCCAGTAGCCGTGAGCCAGGTCTACTTTGGCAAAGCATGTGCTCCCTGCCAAGTCCTGGAACTTTGACTCCAGGTGTGGCATCGCTGACTGGATGGGCACTGTGCGTGCATTCGGACCTCGAAGGTCGACTGTGAACCTATGCTTCGTAGACCCGGGCTTAGGTACAGCAAAGGCTGGCGAGGCCCAACATGCTGAAGGGTTCTTGTAAATAGCTCCAACCGCCTCGAGTTCGCGCACTGTCTGGATGATAAAGTTACGCTGCTGAGGTGCATAACGTCGTTGCGGACATAGATAAGGCTTGGAGTGTTCTACAGGAGTGATAACCAGAGGTGGAACATTGACAGGAGGATCGGAGCCTAGTCTGATACGAAACACATCCCGATAGTTTTCCAATATTCGTTCCATTCTTGCCAAACCAGCTTCTGACATACCACTGTTCTTTGCTTCCGCGACAATGTTTGCCAACGCTTTGTTGATTGATTCCTTGCTGTCTTTACCAATGCCGGCTGCCAAGCATTCTGGAAGTTTGATAGGATCGTCGTCAGTGCTACTGTATGGTAAGCCTTGGTAGCGGGCAGTGGCAATCTTGAACTCTGTGGAATTCAATTCCTCAATATGTCGATGGTGAATATCGCCTCTGACTCGAAGAAGGTGATCATTCAAGTTAAAGCCAATCGAATTTAGGAACGGCCTTCCCAACAATATGTCGTCCATCTCCTGATCAACCACAAAACACTCAACGCCTTGAATCCGAACGGGAATGTTTGATCCCGGTATATATAGTGTGTGACTGTCATTATGACAGACTTCGAGGCAGAGACAGAGATATCATCATCTGTTTTGAACGCCCCTGCAAGTGGTATGGGCTCATCAAATAGTGTAACCTGAATTTCTGGTACTGTGGATGTTATTTTGGAGAATGTATTGATACCAATAGCACTGAAGTCGGTGCCAGAGTCTCCAAGGACAACATCGAACAACCTGTCTTCCAATGCAACTCGGAAGCGTCCAACGTCAGGATCGGGATCTGATTGGCTTCGTGTGGTCTCCTTCTTGACAGTTTTCGCTCTCTTCGTATCCTTTGTACTATAATGCTTCTCGAATAGTTCCTTTCTGCGTTCCACGGAGGTGATCGGACAATCTTTGAGTCGGTGAATGCCACTGCACTCTTCGTTGAGACATGGCTTACTCCACTCTGTGTCCTTCTGCTTGTTGGAATGTTGGGGCTTCTGTTCGGATTGCTGCCTATGTCCCGTTCTAAATGCCTTGTTGTTCCTCGCGGCATCCTCGTGCTTACGAGAATGGTCACGAGCAGAGCGAGATTTGGGATTAACTCGAGCCATTGCTGCTTGGGTCAGCGAAACCTCCAGTGCAATGTTGGAGACTTCGTCCCTAAACATTTTGATGTCGGCCAACTGTTCCCTCTTCCAGCCTTTCCTCAACATCTTGATGCGTTCCTGCAAAACCTGAGGTTGGAATTTGTTGACAAGACCATCGAGAAACTTCTTTGCCATATCCGGGTCCTTCAGAACTTCAGAGGCGTTGTTCTGATCGAGAGCCGTAATAACCTCAATAATAAAGTTCGTGACGCCTCCTGCTGGGTCTTCTTTGTTGGTCTTGAATGACACACTGCGCAGCGTTGAGTCGATTCGCTCGGACAAATCCTTGGGGGTAGACAAAGAGGCCTTGTCAAACCAATTCTTGACCATGTCTACAGTAGCATCTTCAACAGTAGAAGCGCCCTCGATTTCTCCCATCAAGCAAAGAGCATGGAGAGTAGCTGAATCCATACAATCCTTGATGGATGCCATTGAAAGTTTGGAGCTCTTATCTCGGTCTTTGTTCACGTCTTCTACCTTATTGCAATAGGCTGCGTAGGCGGTCTCAAATTTGATGAGAGAAGGCTGATCGCCTGTCTTCAGCGAAGGTGGCTGAATCACAGATACGACTCCGTAATTAGAGGCTGCCATGATCGGACTCCAACTGCAAGTCAAAACACTAATGCTCTTGAAAAGCCAAAGCGCTTTGATGATGAGTGTTCAGCTTGCAGGATTCGTCCTGGAGCCTGAGTACTTCTGTTGCGCTGGGTTCGGGCTTGGAGGGCACAAGAGAATGGGCACACCCACTGGTTGTCGCCTGTCCGACATGAGTTGCCTCCACTGTGTGGGAGGCTTTTATGGTGCCCATCTGCCGAGCCAGTTGCTTGCTGACTCAGCAGAAAATGTAGACATCAGTCATCTACCTGCCTACACTAACGATAGAACTAAACTTAGTTTAGCTAGAACTACCAGCGATATATCAGTCTGATGTTCGATAAGTATGAAAGCATATGTAGCACGCGCTGTAGCCCGCATTAGCGTGACATACGCACCAGCAAGGCTGTAGTACCTATATGCGCATAACCAACGCGAGAGTAAGGAATACACATCAGTTGCGTTTCACAACCGCAAGATCAATATTCGAGCTATCAACTTCACGGTTGGCGATTTCGTTCTGCGTGGTTTCTTGTAGAAGGAAAATGTGAGAAAGCCTTCTTTGAAGGGGACCGGTCGCTATCCTGTGATGAACTGTTGTTCGGAGTACATTTTCGAGATCAAAAATTTACTGATTGGTACGAAAGAAGAGGTTAATGGACGTAAGTTGAAAATCTTTCGCAATTGAGATTTCGAGATCACAGAGGAATTGCTCCAATATATTTCCTACCAGGAAGGGGAACTCCTCGTAAAAGACAGATTTGAGGATATTAGACGTAATAAGGGTAACCTGGAAGTTTTCGTGAAATGGCGTGGATTTTCTTTTGATGAAACGGACTGGGTACTCCTGCAGTCTTTGAAAGATGACTTCCCCGTTTTGTTCAAGGGTTACATACAGGAGATCTCTGCATCTGGAACGCAAAGACAGCGCTACATCGCACAATCACTCTGAAGTTATTGTTCACGTTTTCATCTTAACAATAACGGGGCGCTATTGCATAAAGTTCATATGTGCTGTTGCATTGATTGTGCAAATGCTTCCATTGGAGTGTACAACAATGCAAATTTTTGTAGCTCGCAAATGCAGTTCGACGTGTTTTCGAGTATTTGCAATCACGTCTGCGAGTATGACGCTGTTTGCGATAAGTACTCTGTGCAACGTTCTTTACCATGGACAAGCACTACATCTATTGTCATAGTTCTTAATTTGCCAGATGAGCACACAAGCTGATGATGGCAAAGTGCCACTATAAAAGCTTCCCAATCACAGGGAAGCAACCCAGATGAAGATCAAATCATCCGGTGTGCCCTTTCTCTTTGCCCGCTTTGCTCCGAACATTTTTGAACTGTTTCAGTCTGTTCTCGACTTCTAGTCAACAGAGGTATTTATGCACTAGGATTGCTTACTTCAGTTAACGTGTGCTATATAAATAGAAGCTAATGGGTATAGTTTGTTGTGAAATATCACGACAGCAACGCGGCGGAACAGGTGTACGGACGCGTACACTGGCGCGTATCCCTCGGGCGGTGCGTGGAACGGAGCAAGGAGCTCACCAGATCAAACAGCTGCTCCAAATGAGCCGCGATGGAAAGTGTAGGACCGAGATGGGGCTGACACAGTCGCGTGTAAAATTTGCATTTGTGAATTTCCTTTACTCTTTGGAGGTTTGCGTTCATTGCTGGATCCGCACTGAGCCGACCTCGAGCGATCCTCTTCGACAAAGAGGTCGCGGGCAAACACAATAAAAGCTCCCGGCCTAAGACCGGGAGTGACCTCGGCGAAGGCAGAAGCCAGTTCGCCAGAGGTGTGCCCTTCCGTTCGCTTTCTCTTTTCGACCTTTTGTTCTGCCCCCATCTTTCCTTTCCGTCTGCCTGTCTCCCGCCACTCATCAACAAAGCGCTTTGGCTCAAAGAGCAAGAGAACCGGGCGGCAGGAAGGCAATCAAGAACGGTGCAGGAACCTGTGTCACCTTGGGAGCAATTATGGCTTCAAACTACGGCGTTATTGCATTTATTAAACCTCCTCAGCTTAACAAAGTCACTCAACCAGCCCTCATCAGGTTTGAGACACAGTACGCAGCATACAAGGAGAAATGCAACGATGTCAATCGCAATCGAGACGAAGACAACCAAATCACCGTCGCAAGCGTTAAGGACTGTATCGAAAGCAGTACTTTACACGCTCTGTGCATTATGGGAGAAATTCAGGATGCCATTACTGTCGAAGAGGCTACTGTAGAAAAGGTCAACTTATGGTTTGAGAATGCACTTTCGCGGTCGCCGCGAGATCTTTCGGAACGGATTAACGCCGCATTGGCATCAACGTCTTACACGCCGTGCCAAGAAGACCCCGCTGGAGCTGTAACATCTTTCGTAATCGAGGTCATCAAGGCATTGGACCACAACAATGCTTCCTCAATACTAAATGATTCCGAGAAGGCCAAATATCTCATGAACAAGATGGAGCAGAAATTCGAACCGCCGTTGCTCCGTGAAAGAATCCGAATGAAACGCGCTCTTTGGAGCTCAGCAGAAAAGAGCGATATCAAGTTCTTTCGGACCCAAGTCGCCTCACTTGCGACAGAGGTGTCTGACAACGAGGTAGCGCGCGCACGTTTGAACGTTTCTAAGAAACGGAACCGCTCGGATTTCGAGAAGAAAGACGACAAACCGAGAAAGCCGCGAAGCTTCGACATGGACAAGGGGCGTTCTACAACGCCTAAGACCGAGCACCGATCGGTGCTCCACAGCAACAAGTTGCAGAAGCAATGGACCGAGCGCTGTTTGAATCCAAAATGCGGTCAAACGCATATGGTGAAGAACTGTCCAATCACGAGCCCCGACTTACGAAAGCAACTTCTCGACGAGTACTTTCAGAAGAAAAAGGCAGCAAAATCGGTCAGAACCAGCGACTCTGACCTTCCCGATGCCAGCGAAGGCAGGTATCGCGTTTTTTTGGAAGACAGTATTCCCGCAGTTGCTTTGGGAGATTATGGCGCTGACTTCAGCGCCATACCATACAACGTGCTCGACGATATTTTGGAGAAAGACCCAGCACTCGAAGTTACCGTTTTCGACGCACCAATTGGGCTCCGCGGCGCATTCAAGAATGTGAGCATCGACTGTACTGCATCGAAGTCAGTCAAACTGTGCGTCACTATTCAACTGCCTGGGCCAAACATACCTCTCCGGATCCGTGGAATAGAATTTTACGTCGTGGACACAGACATGGACGGAGTTCTCCTCGGAAGACCGTTCCTCAAGTCAATCGGATTCAACTTAGAGGACCATTTGGAAAACATCAGCGCCCATGTGCATGACAGGGACGTTGCAGAGCTCGACCAGAGTCAATTGAAATTTGCAATGGCGAAGTACAAGGGGTTGACGTACCAGGCAGCTGACGATGACCCTATCTCTCTTCCCGAGGCCTTGGCAGCTGGAATCGGGAAAGACTCAAAGGAGTCTATCAATGCCGCTTTTCACAAGATTTTGTCCAACGCCACGAAAAACGGAATTTCGGAACACGGTAGGCATCGCCTGGAAAGTTTGTTGGAGAGGTACAGGGATATATTTCGTATCAAACTTGGAGCCGACCCTCCAGCAAAAGTTCCGGCGCTTGTGATAACCCCTAATCAGGACGCACGGCCCCTGAGATCCCCGCAACGTCGCTACGCTCCGCAACAGAGAGATTTTATTATCCAGACGATCCGCGAGCTGGAGGCAGTGGGAGCAATCTACAAAAACCCTAGGGCCAGATGGGCGAGCCCAGCCCTGGCTGTACCAAAGCCCGGCTCTACCAAGCTAAGGTTTACTGTAGACCTCCGAGGACCCAACTCCCAAACAATTCCAATCCAGCCGTTTATGCCTCACTTGGAATCGAAGTTTCAAGACGTAGCCGGCAGCACCTGTTTTGCGAATATCGACCTTGCACACGGGTACTGGCAGGTACCCTTGGAGGAACGGTCCCAGGAGTTCATGTCCATTCAGACACCCATTGGCATTTACTCCTCCAGACGTCTGCTCCAGGGTGGCAGTGATTCTGGGACGCATTTCCAAGCCGTGTTGCAAGAAAAGTTCGCAGGCCGCGTGGACAAGATGATTCAGTGGCTTGACGATTTTTTATTCTACGCACAGAACGAAACGGAATTGTTAGACAGTCTCGAAGCATACTTTTGCGTTTGCGAAGAGGTCGGCATCAAGATACACGCCGAAAAGTCAAATTTGTTTGACAAGGAAGTACAGTTCTGTGGAAGAATAATATCTTCGGAAGGCATCCAGTATCACCCACGACATTTCTCTTCTCTGATGGAAATGAAGAAGCCTACGGCAGCAGATCAGCTCCAACAGCTTCTGTGTGCTACGAATTGGATGCGGAACTCTATCCCAGCTTATTCAGAGACCGTGGCGCCTCTACACGCTCTGATGGAGGCCGCCTACTCCAAAGCTGGAAAACGTACGAAGCAAGCCGTGCGCAAGATTTCCATCACCAGCTCGTGGGGCGCTGACCACGATGCTGCTTTCGACACCATCAAACAGCAACTAGCCGCTTCTGTGAAACTCGCGCACCCGAAACCCGACCACAGGATCTGTTTGTTCACGGACGCGTCAGATACGCACTGGTCTGCAATTCTGACACAAGTGCCGATGTCGCAACGGCACGAAGATGTTGACAAACAGGACCACTCGCCACTTTGTTTCTTGTCGGGATCCTTTACAGGATCTGCTTCGAATTGGAGCGTGCCGGAGAAAGAGGGATTCGCAATAGTCGAAGCAATGTGCCGGCTCGACTACCTCATCACTGGCCGGGAGGTGTCAATTTTCACGGACCACGCCAACCTCGTATATTTATACGACCCCTACGGGAAGAATCCCGGGATTGCACGCCACACAGCAAGCAAACTGATGCGCTGGGCCCTGAAACTCAGCGCGTTTCGATACGTTATCGAACACCTTCCCGGCGAGCAAAATGTTTGGGCAGACATGCTGACAGGATGGGCCGTACAGGCCAAGGCAACCATCAGCTCTCGCACTATCGGCCGCCTCAAATCTCTACTGTTGGCACCGATAAGTCCTGGAACAGACTCTAGGCTGGACTGGCCCTCGCTTCCGGATATTATCTCATCCCAAGAAACCGCAAATTCGAAACCGCCGAAGCGGTTCAAGAAGACAGAAGAAGGTTGGAAGGACGAGAAAGGAATCCATTGGATTTGTAGCGAGGATCAGATGATGAAGCTCAGGATACTCGTCGCGGCACACACCGGAATGGGAGGACATCGTAGTTGGAAAGTGACTCAAGCTACACTACAGAGCCATTTCTATTGGGAGCATATGCCGAAGGATGTCGAAGCCTTTGTCCGTTCTTGCTTACACTGCCTCTGTACAGAAGCAGGTACGATCATTCGCAGACCATTTGGACACGCTCTGCACGCTGACCTACCAAACAAGATGCTGCATTTCGATTTCTGTTACATGTCGAAAGGTGAAGACGGATACTGCTACGTCCTAGTTCTGAAGGATGACTACAGTGGTTATCTCTGGCTTACCCCAGCGAAGGAGGCTACCGCAGAAGTCGTATCTGAGGTCCTTATCCGCTGGTTTGCATCGTTTGGTGTCGTAGAGCACTGGGTCTCCGATCGCGGTTCCCACTTCAAGAATGAACTGGTCGATCTTTTGCGGGAGACTCTGAAGTCTTCGCACCACTTTACTCTCGCCTACTGCCCATGGTCTAATGGTACAGTCGAGGTCCTGTGTCGCGAACTCTTGAAAGCTACAAGAGCACTTTTGTCCGAATTTCAGTTTCCGCAGGTGTGCTGGCCTGCTGTCCTTCCAATCGTTCAGTCGACGCTAAACAATTCCATCTTGGAGAGATTGGGTAGCCGGTGCCCACTCACCGCATTTACTGGTTTGCCGCAGGATTCCCCGTTGACAGCAATCAAGAGAAAGGTTGGAGGCGTGGCCGAAGTCCAAAGCGTCGAAGAAGTGAGAGCAAAGCAGAGAATGAACATTGGTAGGTTGCAGACTGCTCTCGACAGTATGCACAAGGATGTGGCGATACGCACTCGTCGAAAACGCGAGAGTGCAGTCAAGGCGCACAATCGTAAAACTGGCGTCAGACCAGTCAATTTCACCGAGGGTGATTTTGTTCTTCGAGGATTGCTGAAACGCGAGAAAGGCAGAAAGCCTTCCTTGTTGTGGATTGGACCTTTTCGGGTTGTTTCGTGCAAATCGGAGTACATCTTTACTGTGGAGAATCTTTTGAATGGAAAGAAGCAGGACGTTCACGGTCGGCGTCTAAAGTTCTTTCGAAATAAGGACTACAACGTAACTGAATCGCTTAAGGAACATCTTGTCTACCAGGAGGGTGAAATGCTTGTCATCGATCGCTTTGAAGATATAAGAAGAAAGGACGGTGAAGTGCAGCTTTTAGTTAAATGGAAAGGGTTTTCAGACGAAGAATGGGATTGGGTTACTCTAGAGTCACTGAAATTGGATGTCCCGGTGCTGGCGCAGGAATACATCGACGATGTCTCTGCAAATGGCACGAGTCGGCAGCGTGCCGTCGTGAATTCAATTTAACTGAGCTACCACAAGCTTACGCAGGGCAGCTCATGGGGCGCTGTTGTGAAATATCACGACAGCAACGCGGCGGAACAGGTGTACGGACGCGTACACTGGCGCGTATCCCTCGGGCGGTGCGTGGAACGGAGCAAGGAGCTCACCAGATCAAACAGCTGCTCCAAATGAGCCGCGATGGAAAGTGTAGGACCGAGATGGGGCTGACACAGTCGCGTGTAAAATTTGCATATGTGAATTTCCTTTACTCTTTGGAGGTTTGCGTTCATTGCTGGATCCGCACTGAGCTGACCTCGAGCGATCCTCTTCGACAAAGAGGTCGCGGGCAAACACAATAAAAGCTCCCGGCCTAAGACCGGGAGTGACCTCGGCGAAGGCAGAAGCCAGTTCGCCAGAGGTGTGCCCTTCCGTTCGCTTTCTCTTTTCGACCTTTTGTTCTGCCCCCATCTTTCCTTTCCGTCTGCCTGTCTCCCGCCACTCATCAACATAGTTAAACTTCTTTTGGAGGCTTCATGTTGATAATCCAGCACAGCTTGTTTTAAAACTTGTGTAGCGTCGTTTTGGAAACTGCTCATTGCAGCGATCGGCCAAAATACTTCTTTTATTTTCTTGTCTGCAGCGACAACGACCTTGTTATACAAATCTGTTAAGGAGTTAACCGTGTGTTTCATTTTTTGTCAGTAATGTAAGTTATATAGTCTTTCCTCGGGCTTATATTATATTTTCTTTGTTTTTTCATGAGCGCGCAGTCATGTATGTGGCGTTTGCGAGCGCTGTTTGCTACTCGAGCACAAATGTTGTCCAATGTTTTGCGCTTTTGAAGGGGAGCGTCGTTTGCGATAAGCGTTCTGATGATTCACTCTTTTTTTACTTTGATAATAACGAAATTTTGTGGAAGCCATCTCAAGGCTTTTGCTGGTAAAGAATGAACTGCACGAGAAGGCTTCGAAACATTCCTACTTGGTACCGGGGTCATTTGGCCTGGAGCGCATCCTGGCGTAACAACAGGACCTAGAGGCGGCCCGGGAAGTAGAGTGATAGCGAGAACTGGCGGAGGAGTGAAAACTGTGCTTTGAACCTGGTGGCGGAAAATGCAAAGCATAACTGTTTTCATGACAGGGACGTTGAAATTCGTTCCACTTTCAAGACTCATGTAGGGTAAGGAAAGGCGAGGCGCCTACTTGTAGGCATAAGACTCTGACGACCTTTCATGCACGCGACCTCTGACGGGTCACTCGCCGTGACTGTCAGTTCATCAAAGAGTTCGTACATTTGTGTGACTTAGTGGCTGGAAGCCGGCACTAGATAAGTAGCAACTAGTGAGAGTAAACTAGACTGAGTTGAAATTTGGTTCAACCTCCGTGACTACACCCTGATATCTTTATACAGCTGCAGACCGACCAGGCCATACTTGCCGACGGAGTGGTGGGAGACAAAACGAGGGCTTTCCTGTGCCGCGACTCTGGCGCAGACGTCCCCGTGGCCGCGACGGACAGGGCGGAGCCGCAGCAGGAGCCGGAGGACGACGCGGTGCCGCTGCACAACGTGCCGCCGGAGGAGGAAGAGGAGGAGGAGGACGCAGCGGCGCCGCAACACAGCACGGCGCTGGAGGAGGACGAGGACGCGACGGCGCCGCAGCACAGCACGGCGCTGGAGGAGGACGAGGACGCGGCAGGGCCGCAGCACAGTGCGGCGCTGGGGGAGGACGAGGACGTGGAAGCGCCGTAGCACAGCGCGGCGCTTGACGCCGACGTTGCTTGCGAGGAAGCTGCATCAAATCATGCGGAAATATATCTACCTTCGAAGGTAGTAATGTACTGGCGGCCCAACTAGTGCGCTTGATGAATCCCGGCTGTCTTGTATTGTCACAAAATACATTATTCAGCAACATCGATAAACGAGAAGACAACTTTTCAGAAACGCGTTCTATTCTTAGTGAACAACCCTTGAAGTTGATATCGACAACAGTCTTTAAGAGCTCGCAGCCGAACGCTCTTCGCTTTCCCGCTCCGAACGCTATCACAAACGCCAACCAAAGTTCGTTCATATCCATCATTTTGCCTACCATCCACGCATCCTTATCCTAAACTAGATGAAGCATTTCACTGGTCTTGCTGCTGCTGCAGCACTCATGCTTCCCCTTGTTTGCGCATTCGCTTCCCCAAGGAGGAGTTCATTTATACCTGCAGACTATTCTCAGATCAGGCAAGCCAGTCGAATGACCGAATCCGCAGGTTGTAATGCTAACGTTTGTTTCGCCCTTGATGGAAGTGGTTCAATATCTAATCAGGGCTTTCAAAATCAAAAGGATTTTGTCATTGATGTTTCGGCCATCATCAACCCCAACCCTTGCAAGCTTTCCGCTTTGGTATATGGAAGCAATGTTACTCTGATTTCACCGTTAACAGATGACATTGACCGTTTTCTAGTAGCGGTTAACAGTGCCAGGTTTGATTCGTCTTCTTCAACATCAATTGATGATGGCATTCTGCAATGCGCCGCTCAATTAGAGGTTGGTGATGAACGTCGTGCTGTGATCGTGCTATTGGGTGATGGACGATTTAATTCCGGAAGTGACCCTATCCGTCTGGCTGGTGACTTTAAGAACGACTTCGGCGATGGGGCCGCGTTGCACACAGTCGGTGCGGACTTTTTCGACATTGACAACTTGCGGGGTATTGCAAGCGCAGGTGGTGGTAGGACCTTTGAAGTGGAAAGTTTTGAAGATGTCCTTACTCTGACGGAGCTTATAGTGGGAGAGAACTCAATAGCATAAGGGCCACAATCTATTTTTGTAGATTCTTTCAACACGAGACGTTCTTTCTTCAAAGTCGTGGTCAGGATTTCGCAGCGTTCGGGATCCTGGACGTGAGAAAAGTAGGCTCGTTACAAATGGTTATGGGAATACAGTTCTATCGCGAGATTATTGATCCATCGAGGTTCGCGTTCGCAGCGCACTACGATAAAGGAAAGGGGAGAAGGCACAGGCACAGAGACTGGGCACCAAGGAAGTCCTGCTGTAGATGCAGATGCCCTCAGACTCAGTTGTAAAGTCTGGAATTCTTTATTATGTAGCACTTTGCTCTCTGCCGCGTACACTAAACTGGAATTAATTCGAAGCTGCGTAGGTCGTATGTGCGCAATTTTGCGTTTGCGTAGGTGACCTGTCTCTTTGCCTGGCAAGCACTGCTGGTCACGATCACCTTTCTGCTAAGGTGTATCAACGTATCAACACCTATGCCAGATGATGTTCTGGGAGGCGGCTGGTTCTGTTTGAAGTAAAGGGGATTGTTTCCTTCTCTACGATAAGACTGAGAACGTTTTTAATAAGATGTAGCTACGAAATTGTAATCTGGAGTATGTTTGGTGGGGGAGAAGGTCTCTGCGGGTGAACAATGGCCATCAAGTACGTTGGGCGCAGTGCTTTTTCGGTTTGTTCTGCGGCGGTTTTCATCGATAGGGAATCTACTATGGTGGTCATGAACTCAATTCACGTTGTAAGGAAGTTTGGGACTTGCATCTTGAAGCTGAAACGATTTCATCTATAGCAAAAGGTTGAGAATAAGGAGACCGAAAAGTTACGAGTCTTTCAAAGACGGCTCAAAACCCAGAATTCTCGCTTGTTTCAATACGGGGGCACCCGTTCAGGGCAACCCTTAGTAAGATATGTACCGTCGGTATACTCTGCTTGAGCTTGGTGACACTTGCCGATGCTCGCATCAGCATTACAGGTAGTGGACGTGGCTTGCGCAGTACAGGTGGCAGACGGATGCAAGTGTTAGACGTGTGAATTTTTCATTGAGCGTTTCATCCGGTGCCACCGATGCCACATGTACGGCCGCAGGCGGTACTGTACACAGATGATTCGTAAATAATTCCAAATCCACGACGCATATTTCCACAAAACGCAAATAAATACTAATTATATGAAGGTATTATTCCTTACCATTCCATTATCTTGCGCACTCGCTGCCCACACATCTGCGAAAACACAGCCGCTGGATGCGGTCACATTTTCCTCTTTTAAGTCGCATCTCAACAGAATCGGTGCCGAACTTACTCTTACTAGACAAAGCACTGAGATCGACATGTTCTTATTTACTAGTTTACTACGTTAGGCATACTACTGTGCCTTTACTAAGGAGATTATTCAGTCGGGGTTTCGTCGCAGTGGCTTATGGCCGGCTTGTCCACATCGTTTGCTCGGCGTTCTTCGCCCGGCCTCTGCCTCTTCATCGCAAACGCTTAATGTGGACAACTTATAGGAGCTATTTGAAACGGCTTTTTACACGTGTTCCTCAAGTTTGCGCAGGAAAAGGTTTGCTCCATAATTTGCTGATCAAATCTCGTCGATTTGGGCGAGATTCGCGGACCAAATCAAATCGGGGCAGCAAAAGAGCAAACGTCATTGATTTTTCAATACAAAATTTAAGGTGCTCTCGACCAATCATTTGATGCAGAAAAGATGGCGGAGTGCTTCCGGCACGAACGCCCGTCACGAGACTTGCGTCTGAACAGTTGGAGCCACTCGAGACATGTGAAGAATTCACCGGGGAGAAAAATGAATAGTCCCTCTTAGCTTACCGTTTGGAAGCAACACAAACACGCCAGAGCTCGCCAAGGAGCTTGGAGCAGCTTTTACGGCGTTGTTCGGAAGCAGAGACGGCTAGAAATTGCAAAAGTTACAAAAGAAGTTGATAACTGTGTCTCAGGACTGTCCGGCCATGAGAAAACCGGTACCGTAATATGCTTAGTACGTTTGTGAATGTAAGAACTGGCACTGTCCGGCTTTCATCACCTCCTTGCTTTTGTTTAATCGTCAGCCGGCCCTGCCCTCCATTGGAAAAGGCCCTCTGGCCCTTTCCAATTCACCATCCATTGTGTTACATTTGGTAACATCTGCTTTCGACTCACGCCGCTTGGATCCACTACGCTGACACTTCGCACCACGCTTCACACTCGTCTCTCTACGGATCGCGACGCATCGCCGTTGCGAGCTCAGCTCAGCGATGGAACGCGGCAATGCGTTACGATCCGTAGAGAGAGGAATGTGAATTAAGGTGCAAAATAAAGCATCCAGTTGATGCTCGAAGAGCGAAACCACCAGACACGAGAGAGGTAGGATAAAGCGTCGTCCGAACCGTCCCTTCCCCCGCTCCGCACACCACAACCCGCCCGCCTAGATATGCTAGCGCTCACAACATTCAAATTATCCTCTTGTTTGTCAATGACGGCAAAGCGTTCGAAAGGCGAGACCAAGATCTTTAAAACGTATATGCTTTGTCGCCATCATGCCAAACTATGAAGGAGTAGTGCGTGTTTCAAAATAGCGCCTGAGAGCTAATGTTATTTCATGTCCACATCAACTTCTCAGAAGTTGTGACAAGAACTTCTCCAGGGGTAAGTAGCTGTTCTATGAATCAACCCGGGGAGAACTTCTGACAAGAACTTCTCTAGAGTAGTAAGCTAGCTACTCTATGAATCAACCCGGGGAGAAGTCCTTGCAAGAATTTATGCACGGGATGATTCATAGAGTACCCTTACCCAAGAGTAGATTCAACTGACACATGCACTCACAGTACTCCAAATTAGGAGTTAACAATCTGAACGATTCAAGAGCAACAAGCTCGAGCTGCTGATACGCCTCAACCAGATCCGAGTTGTAGTCATCTGCTCGCTTCGTTAACGAGATCGACTTGCTACCAGATTTCCTGCGATTGGGGAAACAAAGGAAAATGGATACGCCTGGTGAGTACAACTCAATTCCAAACGCATTACCGCTGTCCGAAATCACCGTAGCTCGTGTTCGTTCCGTTCAAGCGCCGCGCCTCATTAGGACCATCTTGTTCATTGCCGTCTTTGTAGCCGCTTTAGCTGTGGTGGAGCAGATACGAGATCAAGCCGCACGCCGGTCGCACGCACGAGCATGGATGTCTTATGTTGATGTTGGTGGGGGCAGATCTATGCTTGAGAAGCGCCAGTTCTCAGACGTGAATCGACGGACGGGCTGGATGCCATCTTCGACGTGGCATATGCGGAACGACGATGCACACTGGCGGAGATCAACCGTATTTTCGTGGTTACGAAGCTCTGGAACACGTTCGTGGACAGCTGCTCGGACTGTAGTTGTGCTTTTATCTCCGCCGGCGCCATTGACGCATGACTCGTATGTTGGGACAGGTCACTGCAACCAAGGTTACATTTGTCGGGTGCATTTGTATATGGTTCAAGTCGCAGACGAAACTGTTATGATGGTGGGCTATGAGCTGAAATCTGCTTCTACAAACGTGACTGTGCCAACGACGACGAAGGATTGTATCGCACAAATGTCAGAGGCACAAGTTGCTTCAATCGCAGATCAGTTGGTGACGTATGTGAGCCAATGGCGGGAGGAGCCGGTTTGCGGGATTGATATAGACCAAGTGAAAGAGAAAATCGAAGAGACGGCTGCCGAAGTGGTGCAAAAGTGTAACGTAACGACCAAAACTGAAGCTTGTTATCCCCATAGAGAAGTGCTCCGCTTCCCATCGGCATCCCTGCAGAAGACGTACCGGCTGTATGCAGGACAATGTTATTGGAGAAGAGTCTGTAGAGCGATACTTGAGGTGCATTCGATGAACAATTGCGTGTCGTCAAGCGCGGGCTACAACATTTCCTCAGCGAACAACAACGTGCAGTCGGTGGATACGTGGACGAAAGGAAACGTTAGGAATACGAGCCGTAGCGTGGCGTGCAACTGGGCGAATAGACTGATCAACACTATGGCGGAGGACTTGGGCGATTTGAGCTGCACGTTGGATGCCGATGCAGTCTGTGATGGCATACTTGCGGCCGCCATGTCGGTTGCGACATGCAATAGCACGGACCAGGACGCGTGCCAGAGCTTGAATGCTGCGGGTTGTGCTTGATGAGGCTGCGGGTTGGGGCGAGTTTGTCGAAGACGAACAGATAATCAAGGTCTTCTACGAAAGTTCCAAGCATTACTTGACGAGGGTTACGTAATGGTTAGATAGTGCTACGTAATATTTGTTTTATGCTACGTAATTGATAGATATTCTTTATCGTAGGAAAGTGTTTCCCAAATAGGAAACACTTGAACACTATAAAACCCACTGCTAAAGAGCCTCACAGAAACTCTTCAGCCAGCTTTCTTGCTCACCTAAAAGTCAGCGCCTACAAGCGCTAACAGAGTTGATTAGATTCTTGAGTATGACTTAAAGGCAGGCCATCTGCTTATTTGTGCTACCGAACCAACTGCCACTTCCTTCTCCAATACAATCTCTTCTTCCCGTGAGATCAAAGCCTGGTGTTCAAAGCTTAAATTATTTTTTATATTTTCAAATATTGCTGCAAAAGCTGCGGCTTGCCAACTGTAAGCGGTGGCAGGGTGAACCATTGCGTGCAACTTGCGCATGCACATCGTCTTGCGACCTTTTCCCTCTCGCGGAACACGCGAGTCGGCGCGCGCTATAAGTAATGTCCATACTCTGAGCGAGCTCAATCGCGTTTCTTCCGTTACGTACCATGTCTATATGCACACCTTTGAAACGTCTCACAGAATGAATCGTCGAGATGCACAATCCACAATACCAACGGCTTCGGGGTTATCCCGTTTGTCCAAGTTGTTAGTTTCCCTTCGTGATAATCGTCCCTCCCCACATTAATGTCGTGCACATTCATGTCTGCAGACTAAACAGCCAACCTCTCTCTTCTTTGTTCGGCTGAAAACAATTTTCTGCTTCGTAGGTTGTTGGCCGTCACAGTTGACCCCAGTTCAGAAGCCGATTGCGATGTTCTCTCACTCTTGCCGTTCCTTCTCCCTGTGGAGCCATTCGATGTCTGTGCCCGTTAGAACCATCCCCGACAGTTGCTTGTCGTTTTACGCGTCTGGTACCACTAGAGTTAGATTCGTTATACTACGAAATGAAACGGTGAGTTTTGGTCGCCTGCCCACAGAATGCACATGAAATATGTCCTGTAGTTTACATGTTGCACCAATCCCTGGTGACCATAACACACCAAGTCAAGACATATCCAGGCACCGATGACATAGAGCTAATTGCAAGTGAAATATATCACACTACCCCCGGTTTCGTTATCAACTGCTATCAACGACCTGGGATGTGACTGCAACTCTGTGTTACAAACATAAAAAGAAAACAATCTTACCCCTTAAGGAATGATTCAAGGGCATATCTCTGCAACAGCTGACCAAAACCGGCGCTCGCCTATCTGGAATATTTACGATACCTTCCCGGTCGTATCTAATTTAGCAATCGAGACATGACAACTCCTAGTACTTTGGCTACAAATCCATGGCTTGGGATATAGAAAGCTTCTCTCACAACATTAGAATGCTTCCAGAAGACCCGCGATTTAAAATCCCATGTTCGTTTGGAGATGTCTTACATCTTTCTCATTGTGAACCTGATAGAGAAAGTCACCAGTATGAAAAGAATGCCGCGTTCATTTTGGGAAGCTTTCCGTAGAGAACTCACAGAACCACATGAATGACTCTAGTGATTAGAACAGTCTTTTGTAACACCTTTCTTCAGCCGAAGATTACTCGTTGAACTATCGGTGTCACAAATCTTGGGAACTTTGATTCGGAATGCTGGACATTTTAAGCGTGTCTGCATGTAGTGAACTGGGGGAAAGAGCGGCAGGGCCGGGGTTCGAACCACGAACCCCGGGCCCACACAAAAAGCACACGAAGGTGGTCACCGATTGAGCAATGGCCGCTCATGGTGTGATGACCCCGAGCCACACCGCCGAAGGTGTTACCGGGACCCTCTGTGACCACCAGCTGCAGCTAAATGCAGCTACGCTGGGGGCATCCAAGAATTTAACCAAGTCGACCACTGACAATGAAGCAAACAGAAAGCTTTCCAAAATCTCCAGGCCGACGAGGGTTAACTGCATGAAGTTTTGCCGAGCTAACTTCAAACCTCTTTGTGTAGTGTCTTTTGGTCTCTATAAAAATGTAATATGAGTTCAATACAATTTATTCTGGCTACTAAATCGAATCGAAACCAAAGCATAAAACCTTCCCCAAGTACAAACAATGAGAAATCTTTAAACACAACCAGCCCAAAGAGAATCAAAACTAAGAAAAAGGCACCGAATCGATTCCGTTGTGCTTAGAAAAAACCAGAGGCGTATTTCTGACTACTTATTTTTCGGGTTCGAAGTGAAATAGTCAAGCATATTTGGCGATAGTCAGTCAAAGTAGTCAAAAAGTAGTCACTTTTAAGTATTTACGATATTCTAAGCGTGCTTTTCTGTGTTATACAATTTATTAGCAGTTTAGGACAATAACGGGGTTTCCCTCAAGCCACATTGACACTGAACCAATTGCTACAAAATTATTGTTCGAACAAAAATTGTTCTACTCACTATCTGGCTTCCGATTAAATTTTAATTTTTGTAGCTTTGAAAGCAAATTAAGCTCTTATGTACACTCGGACTACTTTAACTGACTACTTCTCAAACGATGAAGTCAGTCAGTCATAGTCATGTGCTTTTTCCATAGTAGTCAGTCAGTCAGAAATACGGGCCTGGAAAAAACCATCGCAGCTACCCTCAAAAAAAAACGTCTCACAGTAGTGCAGCAAACTACTCAGCTTACAAAACAAGCCTTCTACTTTATAAATTTGCACAACTAGAAACTACTAAAGCAAATGTTTAGGCGCGCGTAGCGCAAGAGTTCAGTTCTCAAGCAGCAATTAACGAACGTCAAAAACGAAATGCAGAGAGCTTGAAAGACCAATTTGACCGTCTGGTTCACGTTCGCCAAAAAACAGGAGACCAATTGTATCCTACGCTCTTCCAAAGCACTAAAGAGATCAATCGAGATATACAGGCCAAGGTAATGTGTGCTTTTCTTGGCCAGCACGATGATCATGTCGATCCTTCTGAAGCCGAACTCCAACATGCCCGTGACACAACCGAAGTGGTTGGTGAAAGAAAAATAAACGCTGTACTGGGCCTAATGGGCTGCCATTAGCAAAACGATTCCAACAAGAAATTGTTAGTAACATACAGCAAACGTCTCAAAGCATCTCTGACATGGGTATATGGGTTACAGCACCAGACAAGAATGAAAGACAGGAAACACAAAGCACCAACTACAATACTGAAACGCTCCGAAACATTGTACGAGAAGAGATGCAGGCTTCTAATGCATTCAACCTTCAAAACACAGTCTGTCACATTCGCCAAGAAGTCAAAGAAGTTCTAAAAGAACTTCTTCAAACCAATTCTCTCAATTCAGCTCCGCACCTACAAATACCTGAACCGCGTTTTTCACCAAGATCATCCGTCATACACACTCCGAATCTGATTGTGCGCCATAGTTCTGGTTCGAAGGTTCATCATGTGGCAGCAAACCGGAATTATGTCAAATCTTCTGGACAAATCTGTGGGTAGTACGGATTGTAAGCTTCTGATTGGTAATCTAAGAGCACCGACGCCCCATTCTGCCGTTTGTCGTCTGGATGGATATCCTTCTTGTAATAGGACGTCTATAATGTCCACAAAAAACTTGTCTTTGTATGGCGGTGATTCGTTTGCCTTTCGATATTGATATTCGTGACATCATGTTGTTACAGAACGACGTATCGCCCAAAATTCCATAACCTACTGGAGTTTGTGAGTCATCAATACAACACCGAAACGCCTGCAAGTTTGCTGTCATTCCACGAACCTGGATAGTTTATAGAGACGTGGATTAACTCTCCAAAAAAGTTCCAAAGAAACAGGTTTGTAATTTCTACATTCTGTGTATACCCTTCGAAATATGCGTTCTGAGTATCAAGGTTTTCGTAAGAGACGCAATCAAATCTTTCGCCATCTGTGACTTCAAATACATCTTTCAATAGTTGCGCTGTTTCTGGTTTCAAATTTTGAAGCTGCTGTGCGCTAGATTCGATTTCAAGTACGTTTGGACAACAGATTCGAGATTCCGCAATAACGTCGAATGACAGTAAGATCCGGCTGAGCAGCTGAATGGAGTAGGATAGCCAATCGCTAACTGAAGAAGGTACAACACCAAATATTGGCGACAGCATATAACTGTTCACCATATTAATGGTAACTTCTTTTCTTAAACTCCCCATCTTCGTTTTCTAGGCTTCGTAGCATTCTCAATATTGCTCCAATTCAGCCCAAACTAGTTTCATTGCAAAGCTATTGGTCTCAGCTATGCATATTGTAAGTTCGAGTCTGATAGAAGAAAAACTTCCAGAGCAAGATAGATTCTTCTGCACCGCGCTAAACGGGGTCAAAATTGGCGATAATTATAATTCGTCACTCGTGTTTTGCACGCGTTAGTTCAAACACAGCTCATAGATTTATTAGAAAAATAATCCTTTTGTGGCTCAAGAACAACCGAAGACAACTACAATCACGACAAAGGTCCCAGTCGGTAGTTTCTTGGCATGGTATTCAGGCAATCAACCGAAATTCCTGCCGTGAGCGCCCCCTCCATGCGGCCGGCGAACATTACGAAAGCAAACGCGATCGGCAGGGCTACAAAAAAGCTAGACAACTATACTGTTAAGGTTCTAACTTCTGTTTTAGTTAGGTGTTTAATCTCATTCTAGGCTTATTCTATAGTTAAGACGGCGGCAGTGATTATATATAATTCTAAACAAAATCTATTGAGCGCGTCGCGAGCAGGAAGAATTATGCGAGGGGCTTTGGGCTTTCAATTGGTCTTCTTGACAAAAATCGATGTTTACAGCATCGTTTTTGAAAAAACGATTAATATTTGTTGGGACCATTAATGCGGTGGACAGTTACATAGTGTTTTTTGTTCGGATGTACCACAGAGCCATGCCAGGAAGATCAACAGTACCAAGAAGTGGCTTTCGGCCTTTAGAAGATGTCGTGCGATTGTAGGGCGACCAGTAAGGCACGCTTTGACGCAGGTTTGTGTAATGAGGCAGCAGTGTGTCAAATAAAACTCTTCGATCTATGCTCAAAGTTGTGCAAAAATCATCATCTGATCCGCAGGAGAGAATCACGTTCCATGGAGGGCTAAGTCTAGAGAGCACTGGCCGACAAAGCCCAGAGCGCTTGAAATTTTTTGACCTTGATATCCGTCTATGGGATCCCTGGTCGAGAACTAGCGCTACGCAGCAATATAGTTGCTTCACAAGTGCTTGAATAACGGCTGCAAAAACGTAACGGGTGAGATTATTGAGACACAATGTTTATCAAGTGTTGAGATGTACATTTGTGGTCATGGACTCCAGAAGATGTTGGACGTGGTTGGTTTCCGTTATGAAGTAAACGAAAATGACGACGCATAACCTACACACCAGAGCAAAGTATTGTAGTGTAGTGGCTCTGCTAGACCCACTAACTGTTCAACCTCAAATGTGTCGCAAACGCTTCACCAGACCAAACCTTGATATTGAACGAGCTGCACCCTTCCATGTTCTTGACGAAACTTTTCGATCAATCACTCATTTAAAAGCGCTACGTACTGGCTCTGCTACTACTGGACAAGATTGCCTAGCAATGAAAGGAAACAAAGTTCTAGAAGAAACACTTCACCATCCAAAACGGAGGTGTTTTCGCCTATAATTTTATTCTGTCGCTCGTGTTCGGCACGCGTCTAGATGGGCAGAACACATAAATTTGTGGCAATCTACTTCAATAATACGGAATGCCTCCTTCCACCAAATCGGAGATTTTGATATCACTCTATTCAACTTTTGAACAGCTTTCTACTGACATGAAGACAAGAATAATTGGTCATCTCGTTTTAGAGATACACGGGGTTTCTTCTGGGACCAAAAAACCCTCCCAAATCCTGAAACACTCAGGAAGACCGAAAAACCGGCCAATCTTTTCCTTGAAGTGACTTTACCCAAACCTAACACACTTTCCCATCAATGCCGCCGCATGTTGCCCATTTTGTGCCATGGAGTGCGGCCAAATCGACGTCGAAAAGCTCATTGCTCAAGATCTTGAGCAAATTGATGACAAAATCCAAGCATCAGTCCCACAACATGAAGACCGCAACGACGAAGAAAGTTCTTTCCCGCCACTGCCATCACAAGTTGCGTCACTCACAACACAAGAGGTAACAACGAAACAACACTCATCAGCACAAGCACACTTTGCCCTTATGACTAAAAGATGTCTTTGTCACCCACCGTGGGTTAACAATTCATATATAGATCTGGCGCAACGTTTTACTGCTTTCGACGAAATAGAACGCCGCAACATTGTAAGGAGCATGCTGCTGTCGTTATCTGCTCCACAAGGAGAGCCAAATCAGCTAATGAAATGCTTCGCCAACAAAGCGCAGAATCGAAAAGCAAAGCGACGGAAAGGGTCCATGTCCGGCAACACAAGGACAAGATATGCACTGCGCGGTGGTTTTGTTTGTGAGTTTGGGTTTGCTGCGGTTGTTCAACTGAACGTTAGGACAATTCAGCGATATGCCGCCGAAGTAAGTAACAGCCTTACATTTGAAGTGCAGTACGGGGAGAATGGAAATGGTCGCAGAGGAATGGTTTCGTTGCAAACAACAACAGCGTTGGCCTTTTTGCGAAGGTATGCGGCACTTAACGCATTATCGTGCCCCACAGGACGGGGGGCAGCGGGGGACTCTCCAATGGAATGGCTCTCAAGTTATGTCCGTACGGAACAGGTTTATAATGCTTACAAATCTGTTTGGCATGAAATCGCTTCCGCAGCTTCGCAGGCATCCAATTTCAGCATGCCGACTTCCCCTTTGGCCCAACCAAGCTTTCGCAAAGTATGGATTTTGAAGTATCCGACACTTAGGATCCTCAATGCGGGAAGCGATTTTTGTGACCAATGCACGACACTCATGAATTCCGTTACAGCTACGACAAACTTGGACCTACGAGCCACATTGTTCTCCGCTCGGAGAAGACACCGCATCGAGGCCTTAAATGAGTTCAAGTTATACAGAGATATTCTGGCTTCTGCAAGTGCTCAGCCCAACGTGAAACCCATTCATCTAGTATTCGATTTTGCCGAGAAGGTTCTACTTCCTCACCTTCTTAGACAGCCCGGGCAGTTTCACTTTGTTACAGGTTTGAAGTTTGATTTTTTTTGGTGTTTTTTCCGCAGCATTTATCGTGTTTGTTATGTGTATGGCCTTCCAGAAGGGCATTGGCCAAGTAACAAAACGTGCAATGAAATTGCTTCAATGTTGCACCATACAATCAATTTTCATCGTTTGTCGTCTTCTGTTACTGAGCATCATCGCTCAATCGACTTACATGCAGATAACTGCAGTGGGCAAAACAAAAATAGATTCATGCTTTGGTATCTTCTTTGGCGAGTATGTATGGGGTTTGAGGATCAGATAACGCTGCGATTTTTGATTGCCGGTCATACAAAGAACCGCTGTGACGCTGCGTTTGGATTTGTGAAGCGTAGGTTGAAACAATTTGACGTTTACTGTCCTCGGGATATGATGAAAATTATCAATAGAAGTGCAGAATCTAATAACGTTGTTTCTGCAACAGATGTGAACTGGATTGATTGGAAGAAGTTACTGGCACGTTTCTACACTATTCCGAACTCTTCCAAGCTTTCCGGTTTCCATGTGTTTCGATTAACATCTGACTACTCAGAAGGATTGTCCGTGAAATGCCTTTCAACAGACACAGAATGGAAAATGTACAAGCTGTTGAAAAGAGGTGTATCAAGGTCGCAGATTGTAGAACAGAGCCAAACAGCTCTAGAAGAAGCTCAATACACATTGTCGGTTACTAATCTGGATCAAGTTCCTTCGGCTCAAGAAGGAAATCGAAAGGCTTACCTGACAAAAAACGTCCTAGATCGATACTATCCGAACGATATGCAGCGTAAAGTAGACTACTTTGGAAGTGGTAAAGACTGGAATACTTCATAAAACCTCGCAGCGCTGCCTTTATAACTTGTATAACTTGTTTTAGGTGTATCTCCGTCCTTCGGAAACCAATTTCAGATTTGTTTCTTGCTCATGAAAGCTCAGAGGCAGTACTTCAACTTTGGTTTTTTCATCGGAATGGCCATTTTTGGACAAAATGGGCTGTATCTTCGTTGCGCAAAAAGAGGCATTGCGTATTTTCGAAGTGGATTGCTACACAAATTGGCCCAAAACAGATCATTAATTCTGCTTTTCCTTAGGCATCCCAAGCGTGGCTGCAATCCAAAACCTCTATCTCAGCAGCGTCACCACCTGCATCCTGCGATCCAGCTTCCGTGTTAAGTACCTCCCTTGACACGATGGTATTCAACGCACGTTGGCGAGTGGCACAAGCAGCGGCGATTCAACGACGCTGGGCACGCGTCGAAGTCAGATGATCCATCAGCGCCCTTCGGCGAGAAGCGAGCTCAGCAACGTGCTGTAGTTCTGCGTTATTTTCGTACGTGCGAGACCCAGAGCTGCGTTTGCGAAGAGCTTTTAGAACACTGTTTGCGGTCAGATGGGCTCCATATGCTGTGCTCACTTTTACTGCACCCCTTTCATCAACGTCTGACTCCAGCACAAGTGAACGAGAGTTTTTGAGAGTTTTTGAGGTAAGTGTCAACCAAGTAGTCAACCGTCACATCATGCGAACCTTCGCGACTAACCCATAAATCGGAGAATGAAATACCAGTCACATCGGGACCGGCCTTAGCATGAACCCAAATTCCAGTGTTCTCAAAGCCACTGCGAATGTTACGGACTGTTAAAGCCTCCGGTAAGGCAATATTGATGCCTTCCACAAGATCAAAAATGTCTAACACCACTTTGACCCTGCTCAGGCGATGAAGTTCCCGTTGGAAGTATGATTTGTATGGTCCAAAGACAGTGACATCCAAGGGCTGGAGTATATGGCTAGAATGAGATGGAAGTCCTACCACGATCATTCGGTTGTCTTTGAAGAACTGGAGCGTACGGAACTGAATGTGGCCAGAGTAGCCGTCCAACACCAGAATTAAATGCCTCCCATTGCCACGGAGCTCTTGCGCTTCTTCCACAAAATGTGTGGCCCAGTTGTAGAAGATTGCGGAATCAACACCAGCTTTCTCACGTTGGTAGAGATAGCACGGTGGAAGAAACTTGTGAAGGGTTTGCAAACGTCCATTGACAAAGCGGTAGTGTGCGCGCTTCCCACCAACAACAAAGATCGGCTTCCATGCACGGCCATCCGCAGAAACTACAGGCATAACTGTCACTCGGTCATTGGCACCCTCCGTGCGGATTGCCTTCTGTATCAGAACTGAACCGCTGCTTCCAACGCCCTTTCGGAGGCTTCGATCGAGGCAATTGGATGCAGACACCCCTGATTCATCTACGTTGAAGATGCGGGAGGGAATCAAAATATGAAAGCGATCCATTAGGGATTCGATTAGAACCATGTGCCTCGCTACTTTCTCCGGAGTTACTTCTAACCTTGCATTTTCGATAATGCGCACGGGAAGATACTTCAAATCATGTCGCTGCATGAAGCGGTCCAACCATGTCATTGAAGGCCTTCCCTCAAAAAAGCCTATACAGTTCTGGCGATCCACAGATAGGGATTGAACATAGCATTTAACTAAGTCCAATAAGGAGTTCTTTGATAACGGAGTGTTGTTCTTGACATAGTAGTTTACCGTCCTAACGATTTCAGTCTCTTCATCATCGGTCAAAGCTGTAGGGCGGCCTGGATGCCTCACAGCAACACTAATATCATGCGGGTTCGTTGGCTGGCTCTGGAAGGCGTTACGGAGCCACAGATTATACCAGCGACGGAGGCGATGTTCTGATATATTGCAGTGAACAGCCAGTCTGCTGTAGCTCGTTCCATGAAGGAATTGATCAAAAAGAGCCTGACGCAGCGTGTCGTAGAATGTAGCATTCGCGGGAAGTACTATGGTCCTTAGAAAAACAGAAACAAAACAGAAGTATCTGTGGAGAGTTGAGAAGCTTATGGACTGTGCGTAGGTTTTGTTGGTCTCGCAGAACGTGCGCGGCGTCTTTTATACTCCTACAAAACGTTACAGACTGTTCATTACTCTAATATGGGTTTGGTAACTTTAGAAGTACTGCAATTGTGTTTATATCTTTGCTACAAATGAAACATTCGTATTTGAGTTTGAATGCTGCTCTCGTCTGCCCAATCAGGAATACGGAGTTCAGCACTTCTAGAACTTAGGTTGAGTTGGATGTCTGCTTCTAAATATTAAGAAGTAATATGGTAAACTGTTTGAGAGTCTTAGAGCTTCTCTTAGTCTCAGCTACGTGGATAGCAAGACCATATTGCATCAAAGAGTGTTTATGCTATGCAATCTCAATCAAGAGTGAAGTACGGAAGAGCAACAACACGCTTTAGTCAAAAACGTGGCTTGTTTCTAGTCAAAAACGTCCTGCTACTTCCAGAATGTAGTTTGCTTTTCTGTCATGATGCTATCATCAAGGGGGAAGACAAGCCTATGCTGACAAATATAGGAGACCTACACACAAAAGCGGAGGAGGACAAGTTCAAAGAGGCCAATGTCTTTGAGGTCATCGGTGGTGCACAAAGAACGCGAAGGACGTGAAGAAGCTACGTGTTTTTTGCTGTTCTGCTTTTGGACTTGCAGGGGTTTCGGTTTTCACTTTTTGGCGGGAGTTCTCCTCGGCTAAATCTTTGTGCTTGTATTTCCCAAGTGCTTCATCTGATTTCAACGAAATGAACCCTATATACAAGGTGCTGCTTCTCTTACGAAGTGTACGAAGTGGCAAAGATATCGGTTCATATCGTTATGGATGAGAGGGTGTGGCGTGGTTTCCGCTCCGGGGGAGAAGCATCAGCAAAGGCAAATCAGGCTGTATTGGCTTGGTTATGAAACGACACAATAAAATTATTCGAACTGATTTGAAGTTGAACTGTTACATTACGACAAACTGACGTATATGTCCTCACACTTTGACTGCCACTCGGTTGCATTTGGTTGGTCCAAAAGTGTTGGAGTGTAGCAGTGCTCGATTTTGGATGACCCCACTGCACAAGGAGAGTTCATCACCCTTGTCAGGCGGACCAGGAAAAGTTTTTACGTTTCGAAATTTTGAAGCTTATACAGCTACGCACTGGCTCCACAAAGAAGAGTGAAACTTAGTGCACTTGAAAGATCTTTGTCTCTTCTTTCATTTGCGTTATATAATATTGCAAATGAATGCATAGATCCTAAGAGATTGTGGTGGCGGTTTTGTAGGAATATCCCACAAACCAGGGACATCTCCCAAGGGAGATTTTTCAGGGAGATGCGGGAAATTTGCATTCATTGGAATTCTAAATAAAAACGGAAAGTTGAATGTCACATGTTTCTTGTAGCAGTTGCTGCACTACGCCACTTTAAGCGTTAGAAATTGTATATGTCAGTCTTGCAGCGTCAATATCTGTAGTGCATGCAGAATGCACTTCTTCAGAAGACTTTCAAACAGTGCAACATGTTCCTTTTCCCATTACACTAAAAATTGGAACGCCTCTAACTTTATCGAATTTTCCCAAGTTTAATATTCCCTTGCATACTTTAGTACCACAAAAAAGGTAATACTAGAGTACCTTGTTTTCTCATAAATTGAAAGCAGTAAATCACAGAATTACGACGCATACATACGCAAAACAAGTAGAAAACCCGCCTTTTTACGCCTTTTTTAGTGCTTATTTCTGGAATTGAAAGCATTTTGAAGCTAAAACGCTTACGTACTCCAGTTTTATTACTACTTATCTTACCAAGTATGCAAAAATATCAAACATGAAAAAAATTTTGGAGGGGAAAAACGAGTTCTGTTTTGCAAGTAGCTCAGGAGAACGTCCTTTTCCCGTGCGAGGATGTTGAAAGTGTGCCTAGAAGTGTGCAACTCTTGACGCCAAAGAGTACGGTAAGCCACACGTGCTGACCATAATAGTTTCAAAATACTTACACCACAGGATCAAACCATGCACCAAACTCATGACAATCTCTCTATCAATAACAATCTAAAATTGGCGAATTTCCCGCAATTCTCAGTATCTCGAATTGAGATAAAAGCACTCAGCTTCCACGCTGTGTCCGGGAAACTTAAACCACACCGCGCACCAATACCAACACAACTTTTTAGCCCCGCCGAACCATCTTCCACCACTCTACTCCACCCTCTTCGATCATCACCACCGTCTCCAACACCCGCTGCACTATCACCCCGTAGCCGCTTTCTACTGCTAATATGAGCCTTGTCGCGTCTGCTCGTCGTTGTTTTGCGGTTGCTTGCGCCGACAGAACCACCACCGACAGCAAAACAAACCAGCCTTTTTCATGAGAGTGCTGCCCTTACCACGCTTGCTACTACGCGCACCTCCGCCGCTGTACTCTAACGAGTGTGGTTTCATTCATGATATGCATAACAGTGAAGATAAAATTAAGGTGTAGTGCCGCCCTCCCACTCTACGGTTCTACCTCTGGAGCCACTGCATACACTCCACCATCTCAAACACAATCTATAGCACCTCTCGTTCTCACGATGTCTGCTATAAATTATCGGTGTGAAACGCCACCGCGTGGGATATTATTACCCTATAAACCTCGAATATGGCCCAAATATGGCCGAGATATGGCCGAAATGTGGCGATTTAACTCGAAAAGTTGTGAGAGCGTTTAAAAAGCGGAGATCAACAAGTTCCATTTTTCTTTATATGGCCGAAATATGGCCCAAATGTGGCCTAAATATGGCCGAAGTGTACACGTGTCAGCTCGCGAAAGTAATTATTTTCCGTAGTTATTCGTTCTCTGAAATTTTCGAGCTAAACGGCGACATTTCGGCCATATCTCGCCCATATTTGGGCCATATTCGAGGTTTATAGGGATTAGTATCGCTGTCAGTGTGAGGTTTGCTACAAACTGCGTCGATTTGCTAAGCTTAAGCGCTTACTCGTTGTACTGCTCACCAATATCGTCGATATTGGTGGCCGTCGCCTATCACGAAGCCCAGAACCATCGCCATTTCCTCTCAAGCAGCATCACATTCTACGGTGGCATAATGCAATTGTGTAACCAGTGCGTCGGGATCAATGGTGAGCCGGAAAAAGATGTCTAAGTGGGAGTCACCGGACAGTATCTGCAGGAAGTCCATCTCCAGGACATATCCCACTTCAAACCCTAGATATTCGTGTATTTTGAGAACATTGCATATGCACGAATGAAAGCTATGCAATATATCAGTTGTCTATATATATTTAGGACTTTGAAGCATCACGAACGGCCCAACTTGGGGTAGACCTTCTTCTCTTTGGCAACCCACTCCATTCTCGAGCACAGTCAGTGCCTCCCTTTGCCATCATCTGTTTTTCTTTTCTTTCTTTCTTATATTGCTGTCTGGTTTCCTGCACTCTCTTTCATTCTTGTGTTGCATGGTCTTATTTGTGCTTCACACCGTTTCATGAACCACGCACTACTTTAGTTTGGTGTTGCGTGTTACATCTCATTCACATCCACATTTTTAACGGCTCCGTGGTCCAGTTGAGGTTCCTGTCACACGAGAGCTTCATTTGTGTCTGTCGATTGTGTTTCACTGGTTTATTGCTTGGAATCCTTCACATTGCTCACGACGGTGTTCTTTCTCTTGATTCAAGTCATTCATCATCGTTTCTCCTTTCATCCGACGGAAAGTATTTCATTATTCAGTTATCTGTGTCACACTGCCCCTATCTTGCAATAAATTTAGTGCTTCGAAGTAAGACTCGAATTGATCTTTAAAATCTGAGTTGGTTCATGCCTGTTGGCTTTTGTCCATTTTATTCAATTGATCGCGGCTCCCTTCCTAGTCAAAGGTTCAGATTGGTCTGCGTGTCTATCTATTTTCTAAGTTGTCTGACTGTTCGAAAGAGTTGGTATTGTGTCGTGCTCTCTTTATGGTGGTGTTGCTTTTGGTTGTCAGTTGTGGATTTATTCTCGTTGTGCTAATTGTTGTACAGGTTACTGAGCTACAGTGGTCTGTTTTGCCTCTTTGGGCTGGTACTCTCGAGCTCCGTTTGTGTGTCCTCCTCAGGGTTTGCCACCACCCGCGCTGTTTCTTGTTTTGCCCCGAAAATGGCGTCCACAGATATGTACTATAGTTTGTAGCCTCCCATAAAGAGCAGCATACGCTGCCTGGAGTGGAATTTTGCCCGATTTTTTTAAAGAGTAACCCTCCTCCCAGGAAAATTTCCTCTTCCTTGTGGAAGAGCACTTCTTCCTTTTGCATATTACGTGTTGTTCAAGGCAAGCTGTTGTTGCGGAAAGTCCTACGCAGCAGTGTACAGTGCAGCAAGTTGAGCAGTCACAAGGGTCCTCGGAAGTTGTCTCCGTGGGGTACACGGATTCATTATTGACAGTCGCTGCGAACCAGGAGTGGAACGGTGGAAAGAATGTCAAGGGATACGGAAAGCGAGAACCGGCCAAAATGTAGATCCATGTCTTTCTACCTCTCTGCCGGCTCGCCCTCGACTTGTGCACTGCGTGAGTCTCGATCATTTATTCTGCTAGCTTCCGGCGCCTCAGGGAAATGCGGGAAATCACAGAATTTCAAAATCTATTTACCACTGTAAGTGTCACGGCCATGTGACGAATAAAGACAGCCTTCCATAAGATACACTTTATATTTATGTCAGAGACAGTCGTATACAGTACACCCAGTAACTACAATTAATTCAGGTGTATCAGTAGTGTGGGTACCAAATATAGTGTAGCTTACAACAAAACAGGTTCCAACAGTCACGTCGTTGGCATCAATTGATGTGGACTACACCAACAACGTGTTAGAACACTGGTTTGATGGTTGAGAACGTGAACGATGGTGACCAGCGGAGGAAAAATCGATGGTTCGACCAGATTTTATATAGAGAATCAGACCTTCGAAATTAAGTTTATCAGCGACGGTATTCTAAATAACCAATCAGATTGGGCCATATGCGAACAATGTGTCTAGCGTAGAAACTATTGTTGAAGCTGACGTGGAACAGAGGCTTCCAGAAACTTCTAGAATGTTCAGATGTGTACACCTATGTAATACTTACAGCTTCTCCAAATATGTTGACAGTGCCTATGTGACGTCATCAACGCCAACATTGATGGTAGTGACGATACAGAAAACTCCTTTGATTCCTTTAAATGTCATAAGGTGTCACACATGAGCTTGACGGTTAAACGGGTATTAAATCGAGCCAAAAGGCCGCGATGAGTCCATTTAACGCACAAAATATGAATTTCTAAAAGAAATAAATAGCATAAAATAGTAAAAGAAAAAATAGAAATCGATGAAATCCTAACATCACTTCTTGCATTAAGGAGAGTCGTCCCGACTCGTTAGTGCTGAGGTTTCCATTCGGAACAGGGTAAAGTTCAAATAACCCGGGAGGGTTGGGGATAGACCGATATCGGAACGAGGTTCAAAATGCAGGGAAAAGTCACCAACATCAGGTACTTTTTCGATATGTAGAATCGTACCTTCAATATCATCTAGGAACGTATCCGCAGAATCTGGGGTCAGATGACCGTACTGCGAAAGAAGGTAAAAGAATAGGAAGAGTATGAATCGCTCATCAATGTGTTCTAGAGTTCCATCCTTGTAGACCTAGAACAACTTATTCAACAGATTAGCATTTTCCACGGTAAGAAATGGTCCACGAAATTTTAGAAAAGCAAAACAAATATGGAAAGATCGCCAAGCTAGCCTCAGATTTTTGGAAAGGTCGTCAGTAATACCTTCCAACCAGGTTAGCATTCGGCGACCGCCAAGAACTATTCGGCTATAGAATCCGCGAGCGTTGTCGAATTGAAGGTTGTTGACGGGATTGTTCTCGTTGTTGTTTTGCATGATTAACTCGGCTTGTTCGTACTGGTTGGCATGGCACTCATGACCTTCAGAGGTTGTTAAATCTTTTACACCGTTTCAGTACGTCTCGACGGTGTTCTAGTTCTGATTCGGGGAGCCAAATGTTTTCATGATTTGGATAATCAAGCCATTTGACAAGATAATCTAACTTTTTTTTCGTTTTCGGTGATTCAAGATTGCTTCCACTTCATGTTCGTCGGATCCATCAGAGAGTTTTATGGCTGTCGGCTTTGGATGATCTTTTCTCAACGTATTGTTTTGATGGTACCTTCTCACTAACTGACAATGAAACACGTCATGTATTCTTCTTTGCTTCATGACAGGTCCAATATCAAGTCGGAAGGTAACTGGGCTTACTTGGTCAATGATTGTAAATGGGCCACAGTATTTGATTCTCAACTTGTTCTGTGGTCCTGTTTCGTCCAGATTAAGATTTTTAGTTGACAGCATGACTTGTTTTCAAACCTTCAAGTCGCATGGCCTTCGTTTTCGATTACAATATCGTTGTAAATACTCATTAGTTTTGCTGATTTGGCGCCTGGCCAGTTTCCAAGCGTTAGAAATACTTGTCAGAAAGTCCTATGCGGCTTGATTTTGGGTAATGATCGTATCGACGGGAATATTTCTGGGTTCTTCTCCATGTGTTAGGAAGAATAGCGTGAATGTCGTTGTCGAGTTCATGGAAAAGTTTTACGCAACTTCGAATTGAACCAAATGTTCATCCCAGTTATTCTGTCTGAGGTTGACAAAACCTCTAAACATTTCCTCGATCTTTTTGTTGATAACTTCTGTTTGTCTATCGGTTTGGGTATGATACGCTGATGATGGCTGAAGCTTTGTTCCAAGTAATCGGGAGATTTCCTTCCAGATCTTGCTCATAAAGATTGAATCTCTTTCGAAAACTATGGTTTCGGACAGTCCGTGATGACGGTAAACGTTATCTAAGTAGAGCCTGGCTGTTTCAACAGCTGCTATATTTTGAGTTGTAGGAATGATGCGGATCAGTTTCGAGAGACGGTCTACAACGACGTAAATGGCACTGTGTCCGGACTTAGTCTTAGGTAATGGTGTAATAAAATCCATAGTGATATGAGACCACTTTGTGTAGGGGTTTCAAGGGTTCGAAGTTGTCCTTGTTGTTTCTTGGTAACTGGTTTCGTTTCCTGACATCTTTGACAGGTCCGGGTATATTGCAAGAGCCCATTTCCTAATTTTTTCCAGTAGAAATGTTTCCAAACTCTTTGCAAGGTTTTTTCGAATCCCATACGCCCTGAAGAAGGAATGTCTTTGTTTTCAAATAGAATCTCCTTTCGAATATCGCCACTCGGTATAAAAAGCTTATTATTGCGATATAGAAGTTTTCCTTTCCTAGTGAATGGGAGTGCTGCATTACTGTAGACCCATGAGATTTATTTGTCTTTTTTGTATCCGCCAGTGAATGCGCGCATATCTCTTTTACATATTTCACTGATACAGGATATAGAATTCGTGTGCTTTGTTTTCCGTATTGCTTCTTCAAGTAGCGAGGGATTACTGGCTTGCTTATCTTCGACATGTCTCGGATACCTGGAGAGTGCATCTGCAACAACATTGGATTTTCCTTTGGTTGGTTTGAATTTGAAATCAAACTCTACAATTCTTTCAAGCCAGCGCACTTGTCGTTGTGAAAGGTTCTGTTGAGTTTCAAGATATTTCAGGGGAAAAGGATCCGTACGAACGGTGAACTTCTGACCGTTTAATTAAACTATCCATACTCTGAGTGCGTCTATTACGCCGACCAATTCACGCTCGTGTGCGGCAAAGCCTTGCTCCGCCGGGTAGAGTGTTCGGGAGTGATGCAAGACAGGTCGTGTAGTAGATCCTTTCACTTTTCCCAATACAGCCCCCAATGCATATTGAGATGCATCCATTGTCAAAATTATAGGTAGGGTTGGATCAAAATCGAGAAGTACAGGGGTACGAAACCTCCCCCCTAAAGTGCTTAAATGCAGAGTTTTGTTCCTTCCTCCATTGAAATGGGTTCTTGCCACAAAGAATAGCAAGCGGTTTTGATATTAGGGAACATTTCCTAATGAATCTTCAGTAGTAATTCACCAGTCCATGTACATCGGTTTTGTTTTTCGGTGTCTCCCAATTTGATATGGTTTTCAATTTCTGTTCTTCAACTGATACTCCTTCGTTGCTAACAATATGTCCAAGAGATTCGACTTTGCTTCGTAGGAACTCGCACTTCGAGAGCTTTACATAAAGCTTGTGGGACCGAAGCTTGTCAAGGACAAGTTTGATATGTTCTATATGCTCGTCTACATTTTTGCTGTAGATGAGTATGTCTTCCAGATACACCACAACGAATTTGTCCACGTGTTCTTTAAGAACATCGTGCATGAGACTCACAATAAAGCTTGCTGGGGCATTTGTTATTCCAAATGGTAGTACGAGGAGCCCATAATGTCCATACTTTGTCCTGAGCGCTGTTAATGGAATGAAAGTCTCGGAGAGTCAATTTTGGTGATATCCCCATCTGAGATCTATTTTTGAAAATACTTTCGAACCGCGAAGTTGGTCGAATATGTCGTCAATTCTCAGAATGAGGTATCTCTTCTTGACCGTGAGTCTGTTTAGCGCACGGTAATCAATACAAAGGCGTAAACGTTCATCTTTTTTTGCTGCGAACAGAACTGGGGCACTCCATGGGCTTGTACTGGGGCGGATAAATCCTTGTTCACTAAATTATCGAATTGGGTTCTAAGTTCGTTCAAATCCTTGTCCGACATACGGTAAACTCTTTTCTTCTGTGGAGTTGCATCTGGGGTGGGTTCGATGTGAAAATCTTGGTTTCTGTGAGGGGGTAGTCCTTTCGGTAAATTCTCGGGGAAAACGTCCTTTTCGTCTTGTAGTAGTTGTATTATCAGAGGGTCTTCATTTGGTTCCTGGTTTTCTTTCGTCGATGGTCGGAGTGTTACAGCAAACACAGGTAGTTTTCTTCGAACTGATTTCCTAATACTATTCACGAATATTAGTTTCTCAGTTCGCTTCATGTTTGCCACTATGGAAACGGTTTTCCAGTTTTGTATCAAAGATATTTCATTTGTTCTATGGTTTATAAATGGATTGTATTTTGTAACCAGCCTTTTCCTAATATGACGTCATATCCATATAATGTGCATATTGCGTAGCGTCGCTTCCCATGGAATTTCCAAGGTTGATATCTACTCCTTCTTTTTTGGTTTCGTGGAGAACAGTAATGGAGCCGTTGGCCATCTCGGCTTCACAACTGGTAGTAATGGTTGGTATTCTCATATTTTTGCAGAGTGCTTTTGATATCTAACTTATCTCAGATCCATTATCAAATAGAGCCATGCATTTTCTTCCATTCACTTTTATAGAAGCGAGGAGTAGTCCCACAGAAAATATTTCGAATGGTGACGCTAAATGAGACGTATCTAGTTTATGTCTTGCGTTTCTCGGCGGGTTTCTGTGGTGTCCCTGGTTATCTGCAGATTCGGTGGTTTTGTTAGTGACTGGTGCTTCCAATGGGTGTATTTCTATGGAATTCAATGGGTTACAATGTGGTTTCATTAGAACTGACGTAAGAATGGAAGGTGATCCGAGTGTCAGTTTCTCTGAGAGTTTTTTTTGGGCGGCGTTGGTCGCGCGCAAAGTGCCCAGGCTGTCGGCAACGGAAAAAATGTCCTAGTTTCCGGCAATTTTCGCGTTCTTCCTTAGTTAACTTCTTCAACTTCATGTTTCTAATATCCATTGGTACCGGTCTTTGAGATGATCCAGAGCCGCCTGCCTGCCTGCCAAATCGTGCTCGTCCACCCCTTCGAAAAGCTGATTCCACGCGTTCGGCGTCTTTCATTGCTTCAGTAAGGGACTAGTATTCGTTCGTGCACAGTTCTTTCCAAATGTAATTTTAAGGCCCCTAGTGTATCTATCAAGCTGTTCTTCCATACTAATATTTTTGGGATTTCGAGTAAAATTTTCAAGAAGTCCTTTCATTCGTAAGAGCTTAACCGCATTGTAATTGGCTGTTAATCACTTTCGCTTGGCCTTCCTGATCGGCGTCGGCATGACTGTGCCGTATTAAAAGACTGGAGATTAGTCGCAAGCGTGTCAGTAGGGCTGATGGCTTATGTGCAGAAGGAATGCATCATTGTGTGCATTTATACCGGCAGAGAACGCCCTCCATTGTGCTGCAGTGAATTGTTGATCCCCATCACATAATGGTATACTTCAACTATGACAACATCTATCACTGTTTGGTACATGCATCGCGTTTTGTTTCCTGCAGGATATCTTAAAAGCAAATTCCGAAAGCGAATGTAACATGATATGTACGTAACAATTACGCCATGAAAAATGGAGATACTGGACAATCGCCCAATGTTTATCACTGTACACGTTTGGACGTTCTTCTTTGTCGCCATGAATTTAAATATGCTTTTTCTAAAATGAACGCGACGGAATAAAGAAGCTTATTTCGAGATAAAGGCTTCTGAAGAATAGATATTTTGGAGCTTTGAACAAAGTTCACAGAATTGTCAGCGAACTTATTCGAACAAGAACTCGGACATATCGGATGTTCGATTTGTAGACCCCGAATATATCCCAACCATTTTACTTCTGAAGCATCGAAGTGCAGAGGAAGAAACGTTATATATATGTCATCTAAATCATTGAGATATAAAGTAAAAGAATAAGGATATGTATAAAATTTCTGCGGCACTAAGAGGCAAATATTCGCTTTACGCGCAAACATGTGGTTTTAAAGATTCTGTTTTCTTCTCAAGTTGAAAGAGACGTTCAAACATTTTAATGTAATTACATTTTTCTTCTCAAGTTCTTTCCAACATTGGATTGCGTTCGCAAAATTCCTTATAGAAGGAAAGATATTGGTATATTTTATAACGAAAAATGAATACTTCTCTCGTGTGAACTGTCGAAGAAGGTCTATGTACCCACCCTTCTAGAAAATACTGAAAACGGCTCAGATGAGCATGATTTCGTGTTATGTCGTGCATATTCGAATGCCTCAATGTTTATTGCACCAGCACTGTCAATGCACAGATTTTCGGCAATACTTTAGTCTGGGTTCATCACGAAAGTCACTGATGTTCGCGAACATTCGCAGATGTTTGCGAACATTCGCGAACATTCGCGAATAGCAGGTGCGTTTTACGAAAATAAGCATGTGCTGCAAAAACATTCGGCAATATATCTCTAGAACACATCTTGCAATCATTCACGGAAATGTAGTTCTAACGTTTGTTAACGTGAGTCCAGAAGGACATATGAAGTGTAATTAGTTTATGACGTAGGGGACAAAACAGTTGTAATCTGATATGAGATTTGAACGAGATAAAGAATCTCAACAATGACTATTCCATTTGCAAACCCTAGTAGCATCAACCAATGTTTTCTACAAGGAACACAATTCAACTTGCTTTCCTTGATTATGGTTGTTATATGGTACACGACTGTACTCCTTGTCCGTCGTTTCAAGTACCAAGAAAAATGGAGCAAGCAAAGAAGTTATACATTGAGTAAGAAATATATGTGGAAGCTTGTCGAATCCTTGGACATTATTCAACAAGTAATGAATATTTTGAACGTCGATTCCGGTGTATATTTGGTGCTAAACTTCATGATTGCTGCCAAATTGTGGACTTTAATTGAGCAGAATGTTCTTGAAAGCTGTCGTGTAAAACACTTACTATGGGACTTATGCTCCTTAAATTGTACAACACAGAGCACACAAGCGCAGTTTTGTGTCGCGTCGATGAGAAAAGCTTTCGCAAATGGTCATTACAAATTATTCAAAAGCTATCTTGTATTAGTATGGTAAAAAGACGTTTTATTCAATTCACGTATAACCCATGAAACTAACCTATTGTAGAATAACTTTTATGATCCATTTGCACATTTTCCGTTTCATAATTGCTACATGAGCATTGACGGAGTGGACTTCCGCTTTGTAGAACCAAGACCATTTAACGCGAATTAGTTCTCGCATAAGTTTAAGGCTGCCGGAATTCGGTACGAGATTGGGTTAAGTTTGTCAAAGGATGAAATTATTTGGATTAGTGGACCATTTCCGTGTGGAAAGCACTCGGATGAAGTTATTTTTTAAATCGAAGCTGAGCAAAATTCTGCTCAAAAACGAACATGTTCTTACTGATAAAGGGTATCAATCAATTTCTTGTTTAACGCCGGACAACGTACCGGGATTGTCGAAAAAAATCCATGGTCACTATCGAGCACGACATGAAAAACTATATTCAAGGTTTAAGCAATTTCCGGCCTTAGATCATCGCTTTCGTCACAGTCTCAGTATACATTCTGAGTTTTTTTGAAGTTGCAAATATTATTATCCTGTATCTGAAAAATGGAGAGGTGTCCTTTTATTAGGTACACTAGACACTGCAATTAGTGTGGGTGCAATATTAGTGTCGGAACACTTATTAGTGTGGCCCACACTATTTGCGAATGAGCAGCTTATCAGCTCACGCAAATAGTGTGGATTTGAACAGGACCAAAACATTTTCCCACAAGATTTGCGTCGCACGCAACAGATGTAGATGTGTTCATTCACTGCCAGCTTGGCAAAAAGTGCTCTTCACCGCAACCCATACATCAAGCCGGCCATAATGTCCCTCCATGCCTCTCCGATGCTAAGTGCATTTGCCAGGATGGCACCCCAGTCCACGCCGCTGTCCAATGATGCAGTATCTGCTTCCCAAAGCGAACCAACAGCCCCACAACTGGAAGTCACAGATGTAGAGTCACGAGACCAACTTTCAAATCCAGGCCATGCACAAAACGTCCTTACCAAGTCCCACAGAGCCACCATTGCACACTGCATGATTAACGACTTCACTGCCAATGGCACTAAACATGTTGTGTCTCGAGCTGTAAGAAATCTTCCTTGCTTGTTTCGTGGCACAGTCAAAGCGAACTTGCAGAAAGCAGGTAGATACTGGAAGCAGCGTCACACGTTAGTGATTGGTCACAACAGAGTATCAAAGAACCACAACTTTTACTTTGTGAAACACACCAAGCAAGGACTTAAAGGACACGACGTCAAGGCACAGTCAGGAAGAGGACGCAAACTCACGCCATGGGTGGCGGCACTACAGGCCGATCTTCTCAGCGAGTTCCACAGAATGACGAGCTCAGGTGTCAAATTCAACACTCGATTGCTTCGCAAGCTCACTCTTCAACTGATCGGCAAGTCTACACAAGCCTCGTATCATAACACCATGCTGAATCCTCGCTCTAACAAGCCCATTCAAGACCATGTAACAACCAGGTGGATTCAATCTTTTATGGAACGTTCGAACATCGTCAGCCATGCGCAGTGCGGCAAGTTGATGGTCTCTCCAAAAAAGCAAAAGCAAATCGAACGGGAGTTCGCATATCACCTTCGGCAGCTTGCAAGAGACTTTCGATCAAACCGTATTAAGGAAGAAGATACTTTCAATGCCGATGAAACTCACTTCTGTATTAATGTGGACAATCACAAAACGCTTGCTCTGATGGAGGACAAATCAGTCCGATACGCAGATTTTGTGTCAGGAGACGATGGAATGACGATGATGGTTCTAATCTCAGGACGATCGTCAGATAATTGGAAATACCGATGTTGATCTTCAAAAATGTTGATAGGAACTATCCCGTTCGTGGATTACCCGATAACGTTCCCGGTGTGGTATACCGAACCAGACCAAAGGCTTGGATGGACAGGTGTGTTTTTCTTCAGTGGCTTCGAGAAAAGAGGGTTTTCACGCCACTTCCTGGCAACCGCAAGCGTATCCTGTACGTTGACAATGTGAGTACACATGATGTAACCGATGAAGTTAAAGAGGCTTTGAAAGAGAGCAACACGGAGATACGCTTTTTTCCTTGCAACGCGACGCACCTGGTGCAACTGGCTGATAGTTTTGTGATACAGGAACTAAAAACCTATTGGCATCGTGAGTGGGATGACTTCAAGATGGAGATGTTGGACACTCAAATGTGTGTAGACGGGGGAAGGGTGTCTGGAAAGCTCAGCAGTCCCGGCAGACCCCATTTCATGAAGCTGGCAGCGCGCTCGGTACGTGCGGTTAGCTTACAAAGAGATGAAGAAGGACTGAGTTACGCTCGAAAGGCTATGACACGGTGCGGGCTTGCCCTAAATTAGAACGAATTATGGGAGGAAAGGCAGCTTTTTCCCGAATTGCAAGCCATAATCAACAAGTATAGGTCAAACTTCAAGAAGGAAGACGTTGGTGGGAGGTCAAACTGGGTAGGGGTCACCCACACTATTTGTGTGGTTGATAATTAGTGTGGCTCACAACAATTAAAGTCCGACAGAAATAGTGTGGGTTCAGAAATAGTGTGGCCCACACTAATTCATGTGAGGGGAGTCGAAACGGGAGTCACCGAAATAGTGTGGCCCACACTATTTGCAGTGACCACCTGTACCGTCTTGCTTTAATAAACAAATGCTTAAAGTGTTAGGAAAGCATATTGTGAGGATATTATTAAGCTGAAAGAAGAGCTCAGTTCCATGAAATTCTTACGAATCTCTTATGACCATAGTACCGGTGATATACCTTTTGATGTTCTCATCAGGCAAATATATTGCAATTACAGTAAACCCTTGATAGAAAGATGCGGAGCATAGACAACATTCGTATCCTTCTAATGCGGTTAGGGATAAAACGAGGGCAGGTTTTATGTATTCTAGCAAGGAGTATCGAGTTCCTACTGAGCTCCAAAGAACGACGTTATGCGAGACTGTGTCATATTAGAAATACGTCGACTGCGTAGCAAACATTGCGTTCTCCTTAGAACTGGCACAGTTTGACTGTTACCCTGAGCTTCCTCCTCCAAAATCACCAGCACAACAGCCAGGTACCCCAGCTTGTCCTCCACCGTCAACTGTTCCAGCAACGTAGTGTCTTTGTCTTCTTCAACACAGTCTTTTTCATCATTATTGATGTTGTCGACAGCAGACAAAGCAATATCTTCAACAGTTATGGTCCGAGTACACTCTTCATTTTATCCTTCTACATTTAGCAAAGACTCGACAGTGATGCGCTGTGATACGCGCTCAGGAACCAGCTGCCTTACGAAAGACATCAGTTCTTCCGGCACTAAGTCTTCATCATCTTGCGAACTTCCTTCAATGCTCACGCCGGAAAGCAAACCAGTGTGAATCCAGCAGTTCCAGAAAACCTTGTTTGGAATGTGGTTCTCCCAAATTACCTTCACCTTCCGCATTGCCGTCAGCTCATCAATTTTGTAGATGTCCTTAAGTTCAATGTCCATCTGGTCCAGCGCTCTTTGATACAAGTATTCTCTATACCTCTTCTTCAATGATGCAATCACACCAGCATCTATTTGCTGGATCTGAGATGTAGTGTTTGGTGGAAGAAAAAGAACTTCTACGTTTGCCAAGCTAGTAACAACTTCCACACTCCCATAGACACTAGTATTATTTAGAAGAAGTAACACTTTCTTTGACGAAGAAATTGATCGTATATGGGCGGAGAAACGGGATATCCACTGCACAAATATTTGACCTGTCATCCATGCTTTGCTATTCCAATAATAGTTAAACCCTAGTTCTTCCCCAGTCTTCTTCTTATAGCAGTGCGGCCATCTTGATCTTCCTATAATCAGTAATGGAATATGGTCGGTTCCATCTGCATTAGCGCAGGCTAAAAAGGTCATCCTCACTTTCTCTTTTTTTCGTCCGGGCATTTGCTCGACTGCAATAGTTCTATCAGGAGCCATACGATAAAACAAACCAAATTCATCGGCATTGTAGCAGTCCTCCGGATTGTAGGACAGTATTTTGGCTTTCAAATGCTCCATACTTGCCGCAATGGCTTCATCATGAGCATCACCACTTTGGCCATACGATTTGAATGACCGTAACCCATGCCGCTGTTGAAAATTGTAGAGCCAACCGTTGCTCAGCGAAAGTTTTTTTTTTTTCGAGAGGCAGAAGGGCATTCATTTTTTCCATTATACGTGCTTCATATTCGATAATCAGAGGACCATTTATCGCTTTGCGCTCAGAGAATTGTACCATAATCCAATCGAATAGAGCTTTCTCAAACTCCGGAAAAGATCCTTGTCGAGTTCTATAGCGATTCGGGGTTTGAGAAAGGTCTTTAGGGGTTCTCAGAATTCGAGACAAGATAGACTGGCCAGGCGCTTTGGGAAGCTTGAATGTATTTTTTGCCCACTGTGCCAGTTTCTGTTGATCGCAGGGAAGACATTCTTCTTTGCGACGTATACGCTCTGTGCGAACAGCGTCTTTTTGTTTGTTTGTGATAGCCACACAAGAGCCCAGTCTTTCAGGCCTCTCAAGAAACAAAGCGCTGCAGACTGTAAACTAAGGTCATCAACTACATTGTATGTGACCTTATAACTATTGCGAGCTCCTACCTGACTTCGATTGGGACGCAAACGGTTTCCTCTCATGGGTTTTTGCCGTTTATGGGCAGTCAAGGTCGGTGCCTATTGTGGAAACAATTCATGTAGTACATGGGTGGAAAAATTCATAATGCAATAATATGTAGCCTTGAAACAATGGGGCACAGTATCATAAAATCTTTGTTTTATGTAACATTTGCTTTTTTCAGTTCTCCCACAGTATCTCTATATATATACGTATCCTAAGCAATCATTGCTGAAGCTACCCAAAGCGGGATCTCGCTTGCGTAGATGGCCACCATATTCTAATATGCTGGATATCCATCTTACGCGGTACCCGTATACCAAGGGTCTACTGTAAATCATTTATCATTTCATTGGTATGAAGGGAAACAATTGTGCGTAAACGACTCAATAAACTTGAGTTTGCTATTTTAATTTGGGATCTATGCTATTCATTTAGTATTCAACAGCTTTAGTGTTCAATTAACTCTGCTGCGAACATTTTAAATGTCTATGGATGTTATAATTTTCTTATATCATAGTCATGAAACCCGTTCATTCGAACGAACGACTCACAATCATATTATGAGTGTTACAATGTTATGGTCTCTATAGACTCCGTACATTTGTAAAGAACTATGTGAGACTGTGAATAACTTTTACATTTCTTTTTATTGAAAAGAAATACATTATAATCCCAATAAACACTAATTCCCGCTCCCTCCAGCTGGGTTATCTTAGTCTTACAAGATACAACCGTATAGTGTTTTCTGGGAGAACAAGGCTCCCAAAGATTACACTAGCAGTTAGCTCAATGTCCGAACTCCATTTTGAAAAATTCATCCAACACACACTTTAAAAAAGCGCCATGTTCCGAGGTGCATTTAGGTTTGTTTTCGGAGACATTGTGTGTTTGAATCCATTTAGCACCAACGTATAGCTATACAAGACGAGATTCAAATCTTACATGCTCATAAATGGATGCCGTCTTTGAAACTCCCAAATATGGACCGCTTTCTTGATGAAAACGCAACAAATGGCAACCCTACTTTTTGTACTATAGAAATTGGCAACTAATCTTTGACAACCAATCATTCTCCGCATATTTGCCTGTCCCTTTTTTTCTTTTACATTGACATATGCGTATAAAATACATATGCTACATAGGCATTTACACTAGCATCTCCGTATAAATCAAAAACCTGTCATGCGTCGCCTATGTAGTGCTGTTTTTATATATTTCCTTAAATAAATCGATACATTTCATATTACTTGTCCTGGCAAATTCATATTCTCTTACTCCGCACACCTTGGCAACAAAGGCAAATGGTACTATCCGTTTGTATCCAATATCATGATAAGCATACTTCCTAGAAAGTGGTGCATTGATTAATTTGCAGGTAAGCATTCATGCAATTGGTTTTGTCCATCAAAATTGGATCGATAGATTTGATTCCTTATAAAAGCGTTATTTGAAATACACAAAGGAACCGAAAGCCACGACTATTTAGACATGCATTTCGTTTAGGGCTTTCCTGAATTTCGCAGGCACAATTCCCCCTTCTTGATTCAACAGGCAAAATACATTACTGAATGTTTGTAACAGTACTGAATGTTTGTATAAAAGAGATGCCAGCGAAGCTCTTTTTTCAAACTTATTGAAATATGGCTTGGTCGAAGTACTTGCTTTGATTTTTGATCCTGGTTATAATTCAAGGCGTTCTCAGGGCGCTTTGAGTGTCGAAAGACCGTTATATAAAATATGAAACTACAGGTAGGTATGCGCTAGGCGCGAAGTGATATCCGAAGATTATAAACGAGTGCCATGGAAACCATAAACTCGAGTTTAGGCATATATTGATGTCGAAGTCGAAACTGGTCATAGTTACAAGCAAGTAATGTCCTGACTCGCGAACAATAAACAATTATGGTATGAATTGGGATGAAAACGAAAACGAAGTTAATAATATGAGTGGTACGTTCATTTGTTAATTGGTTCCCTTTTATAGAAGGCTCTTAGAGCAATCAAGAACTTTGGGAGACACTTGTTCGGGGTACCTAAATATCGTCTGGTTTTTTTCCTATAAAGTGAGACTTCGGATTATCCATCACCAAAGCCGCAAAGGTTGGGTATTGAGCTTTTGACAATACTTTCATAATAATTCGCGATAGTCGAGCATGGACGATAGCATGTTCAGTATCACCTAGAGCTCTCACATTCATGTAGCATTCAACCATCGCGTACCTTCCAATTGCTATTGCTACCCTCTGTCTCGATGCAAACAGCAACGAAATCAACAGGATCTTCAAAAGATAATGTTATGTGCGATCGTCTTACACAAATTTCATCAATTCTGCCACCAACTCTTGTTGTAGAAAAACAAGAACTACCAGCAAATTTGGAGTGCACCATCTGGCATAGAACATCAGAAGTGGGTAATGCTTTCCAAGTGGGAGCATCCCATTTGAGTTCATGCTTTCTAATCGAACCATTATTGAGGAAGAACAATAGGTATTCTTTCGAATTGCAAGAGTCCCGTCATGCAATATAATCTAAAACCTTGGAAGTGAAAACACGTCTTTTGTCTTTACCACACTTCTTTTCTTCAATATCAACCTTTGATAGACCGGTTTCGTCGGCATCTACACCAATGTTGAGAAATCCGGTATAGTCCGCAATATAAATATATCTCATACCACTTCTCTTCTCAGTGCTAACTGCAATTCTTCCCATTCGATTCTCAGTAACGGAGCACATAAGGTTTTCAATTCTGACGTTCCCTTTTTGTACAACTCCGTCAATATTACTCGGACGATGTAAGATATCTCCAGTACTACCTTCCATCCGTTCATTCCATGAGCTGCTTTGGAGAATGTTCATAGAGATTCTGGATTTTTTTTCGGAGATACAAAACTTTCTGACGCTCTGTTTCTTTTCAACCTCAGCGATGCACTACCGGAACTACTCAAAAATGGGTATATCTCATCATCCTTACTCTGAAAAAGCTCCGGCGCTACACGTTTCGTCATAGTTGGTATTGCAATTTTTGCTTTTTCGCGAGCGTAGTAATGAAACTATCTCAACTCCTCACCATTGAGGGGTTCTATGTTAGGGTGGACAGAATTTATCTTGAGTACATTTTTGTTTTTCTCTGGCACTTGAAGTGACATATGAAAAACGTTGTCGCCAATCTCAATCAAATCTCTTTAGAGTATCAGAATCTTGCTTTTAATTTGAGAGGCATTGATTGGTTTGGTTCGTAGCAATTGATTTAAAGCACAAGCGACATATTAATCACTATCGTAGTAACTATAGAGCAACTGCTCATTTGCGTCTCTGAAATTTGAGAAGCATGTACGAAAAATTTATGAAGATGAAGATGACTCTGACTTTGTTTTTGCTTTCAAAGAGACATTTCTGTGGTCTTGTATCTGCTTGTATGGTCAGAGTGGAATACAAGCCAATATGTACCCAATGCCCAGCAACACTGATCTATCTAAATCTGGACGAGATGTTTCGTACCGTAATATAGGTAAAGATGTATCAGTTCCTGAGGTTGCCCTCTCTCACTGCAAAATCACCTACCCGTGAAACTTTTGGCTTCCACGGTACACTCGTATCACCTAAAAGTTGTCTACTGCAGCTCCTCACACACTTTTGAGGCTCCTACCTGCCAAAGAGTGGAAGTGACTTTTTTGGGAAATTTCTATAATCTTTCGTCCTGCACCCTGACAATGTGTCTAGTGCCAAAGTGACCAGTTCTTCGATGATCTCAGTCTATCTTTCAATATCCTCGCTGTTTCGAACCTCAAATTCAGTGACCTTCAAGAATATGAAAACGGGTAACTGATCTGTTTTTGAATTGGTTCATGTATAGAAAGATTGGTATACTGTTTATACCTATGATAATAAAGCCTTAATTTCAAGGAAACGTCTTGTTATAGGCGCCATCTTCTTTCCTTCTCACTTTTAAGGACGAGGCACAACAAGAAAGCTGTAGCTATAGATGCATACGAGTTAGGCAGCATGTTATGGGACATATCCGCTCCCAACGTTTAGAATCATATCAATTTACTTTTGAAGATAGCACTTCGAGATACATGCACCGTCTCAGATCACTGCACAACATTTGTCTACAATAAAATACCCAAATTAAACGATACTCTGCCCTGCTGTTTAGGGCCTTATGATCATACGATATGACTTTACTCTGTACATCAGCCCTACCATGTCAAACTGTTCTCAGAGAAGGATATATTTTTCAACTAAAAGCAACAGAAAAACTGTGAAAGATACCCTAGCGAAAGGGATGTAAATCTATAGTGTTCTTCATCTACTGGAGCAAGTGGGAAATCCGAAAAGCACGAAAATGCGGAAGAAAATTTTAGAGGTGCTGACCTGAATGGTTTTAATTGCTTCAGAATATTTGCCCCATTGTGACGTCAGACTCTTGTATCAATAGAGTAGTAACGCACTGTAAGGGCAAAACTGAAACGAAATGTTCAATCTCATGGTAGTGTAAGGATCCAAAATAAAAGGCTACAGTATTGTAAGGAGCTTGTATGATATAAGCTCGCGAGCTTATATCAGTCGTTTTCGACCTTTGTAGAAGACTTTTTAAGCAAATTTCACATTGACTACTTCAGAGAGCATCACAACATAATTGTACTTTTTCCTTCGCAGATATTGGTCATATAAGTTTGTAGTAATCATGACGTTCTTTAAATCGAGACACTTTAAGACAGAAAGACCCCACTAGTTTTGAAACTTATATCGTTTCAAAATTGCAAAAAATGGCGTTTTTGTGAAACTTTTGACTTTTAAGGTGCTCGATATAACTATACTACAGTAGTTGCAAAAGTTATAATTCACTTTTCTCGTAGGCATGACAATGTTGAACAAACTTATTCACCTGAAGCATCCAAGAACTGTTTAGTTTCAGAACTTGTACCCTCAAAAGAAAGGACTAAAGAGTTCATGTGAAAGTTATATAACTTATATGTATAAGTTTCATGTCATAACTTTCACTAATAATAAAGTTTTCTCTGACAATTCAGGGCTCTCGTAACATACGCGTGTCTACTTGCAACAATGCATTGTTTTAAAGATTTAGATCATTATGGTTTTGAATTAGGCCAACAATTGAATGGTTTTTACGCATAGTCTATACTCTACAGAAATATGGCATTAGTTAGAAATGCATCACCTCTTCTTTTTCTGTACTACTTTCTTTCTTATGGTGTTTTCGAGTTTTCCGTGTGCTCCTGACGGAGATAGGTAGGGTGTATCTCAAGGACACATACTTTTCAAGAAGTGGACACCTTGCATATGCAATTAAAAGAACTGTTGATTTCGTAATCAAGAGAAGGACATGCTACTTCTACCTTTTCTTTAAATCAATATTCAAATTATGTGGTGTTGCATTTGTCCCGAACGTAGTTGTGGATCTAGGTATTTTGTTCCCTGCATATCTACAGCGTGAGTGGTATAGTTCTGCTGAGTGTCGAACATTTATCTGGTGTTCATTTGGCCAAGAGTAAAGCTCAACATGGAAAATATTGAAGGCAGGGTACCGTGAAGAAGTATGTCGCGGATTCGAAAACGGTCTCAGAGATTGCAGAAAAGAGCGACAGAGGCAAGGGGAGATCTTTATTTTCGAACAAAGCCACATATCAATGGCAAATAATTTCATGTTGCAGATATGAATTACCAGAAAGACAAGGTTAGAGAAAAAGCTTTATGAAATACTATATATAGCAGAGAAGCGCCCCTGAGCACTTGTGAATTTAACAAAGACATTGGGATTTGCATGAAGCTAATCAGAAAGCATATCTGTGAATACTTGAGAAGACACAAGGCTTTTATCGAACCGGACAGTTATGCAGTTTGCCGTAGATGTGAACGTCGAGTATTGAGAAACATTTGCATTCATCAAGAACACATTATCTTAAAGTCATGGATGAATGAATATTCTGGGCGCACGAATCTACCCAGATGAGAGATATGAAAGTTTTTCCTCTTTTGTGCACCTTGCTCCACTTCTCTTCGCCGCGAAAAATGTCCAATGTTTGCTTTAGAAAACGGGTGGCCGTTTCTTGACAAAATTTCATTGGCGCTTTCTGCTTCATCGAAGTATGAAAGAAAGATGATAAGTCTTCGATTATCTTCCGTGTATGTGTTCAGATCTCAGGGTGGGTTTGGGCAGCGAGCCAGCAAAGGCTCCCCAGTTTCGGTCTCAATCCCAGTTGCTGACCTAGCCATAAACCTTCCTCGACGGCCCACCGTGACGTTCAAGATCTTGATAGAAAGGGGCCGAACGATTGAAATTGATTCAAAACGAACTCGAAATGCATTGCATTGGGTAACACACAGCAATCATCTTTACGAAGACATCGAACTTGACGAGGATGTTTCAAATGCAATAGATGTCATGAACTTTATTCCTCCCTACTCCTCACAAACAGACAGAAAAGCCAGTGGTGAACTTAGAGAACTTTTCATCAGAAAACAATCTGAGGAAAGCATGATGGAACATGTGGATCAACCATCTTCGAAAGATAATAAAAACGACACTCTTACTTATGATGATACTGATGATGAAGAAAATGATAATTTCACAGGTAAGCAAATCTTAAGAGAACAACAAGGCCCTATTGATATTAATACGCTTATGGAGGTATCCAACAAAGTGATTACAGGAGTTGATGATAGCGAAAATTCTTTGCATGCGCAGCTACTCATTGAACACATGTTAAGGTTTTTCCCTCATCTCCAAGCGCACAATTTGCCCTCTTATGATGCTTCAAAACACTTAGAATATTGTTTTCCTGTTTTATTTCCTTATGGGAAGGGTGGTCCGAAAACAATAGGATGTCATCTTGGGCTTTGGGCCAAAGTGGCGCTTTCTGTTCATTACTCATCGTTCTTGAACGAAAGGGACTCTATATCCTTCATATACTCTGTTCTAAAGCGTAAGCGAATTAGTGAACTCTGTGCCTTTGCTCCTCTACAAAGTACAGGCGATCACTGTTATTAGTGTGGACCACACCAATTCCGAACCTCCAGTTTTCGAGCACCTCACAGGAATTTGTGTGGTCCACACTACGTCAGTGTCTACACTAATAAATGTGCGATTTGATTAGTGTGGACCACACTAATTTACGGTTTACTGAAATAGTGTGAATGGTCGTGAATCTGCTGAGCCAACAACCTGATCGTTGAAGTTTTTTCGATACTTGCGAACGATTGCGAACGATTGCTTGTAGCTCATTGAAGAGCTGGCGCTCTTCCCATTGCTCATTAAGTTTCAGAGCCAGGCGGCATCGAATCATCGACTTCTGGGCATAAGTACCTCCGTCCCCGTCGCGTTGAGTGCTTACCGCCCGAACCGACTGAGCGGCTAACTTCAAAAAGTGCTTCTTGCCAGGATTTGACAACTTTCGCAATGCACGACCACCATCTACCCACATACTCTTTTTCAACATGCTCATCTTAGAATCATCCCATTCATTGCGCCAATACGTTTTAACTTCTGGGTGACAAAACTGTCGGCTGGCTGGACTAGGTGAGTGGCATTACAGGGAAAAAGCAGATCTCTGTGTTACTTTCTGACAATGCCTTTCTCACTGCTTGTGTTAAATCATGGGAACTAACACTTTCCATATACAACACTATTTTTCTTCCATTTGGTGACGGTGCTAAAAACCTCTTCTCGCTAACCCACTGAAGTAAAACGCGATTATCCTTCCATGCTTTTGGGCCAGTCCGATATGTGACTCCAGGCACATCGTCTGCCAATCCCCGAATAGGATAATTTTTGTCTACATTTTTGAAGATCATCATCGGTGTCTCAAGTCTTGCACTCGGTCCACCGGCTATGAACCCCATCATTGTCATGCCGTCTTCCCCCGGAACCACGTCTGCGTAGCAAACACATCCATCTCCAACAAGGGCCAGAGTCTTGTGGTCGTCCATATTAATGCAGAAATGCGTCTCATCTGCATTAAAGACGCCTTCTTCGCGCAATGAATTTGATCGAAACTCAAGAGCGATTTGGCCGAGATGATAGGCCATTTCTCTTTCAATTTGTTCCTGCTTTGCAGGTTAGACCATAAGTTTCCCGCACTGTGCTTGGCTGACAATATGTTTCCGTTCCATGAACGATTGGACCCATCGAACCGTGATTCGATTCGTTATCAATTCATTGGTTCGTGGGTCAATAATGTGTCTATGGTACGCCCCAGAGCCTTGCCTTTTAAACAAGTGCAGAGCAAGGCGAGAAGGGAGCCTCATGTTGAATTTCACTCCCCATTTCCTCAGACTGTTGAACTCATCCAGCAAGTCATTTTGCAATGCTGCGACCCATGGGTCGTTTGTCGACCTCTTTCATTTGCTTTACAATAGTGACGCTTTAGTCCCGTCTTCGGGTGCTTGACGAAGGATATGTTTCGGCTTCTGGAGAAGCGGTCGTGTCCAATGACTAGTATTGTTCTGAGCTTTCAATATCTACTTGCCCTCTGAATGTTTGCCTTGTACGAGGATCGGAAGAATTGGGGGAAGGTACGAACTGTTCTGGATGTTATATGGTTTTCTCCGTTCTTGAAAGCATCTTCAACTATCTAGCGTGCTATGGTGGCATGGTTTTTGTGTGTTAGAAGAACTTGTGGTGTTCTGTTGGATTTACCTGCTCCTTCGGGGTCGATATTGTTTGGTGCTGTTTGCGTATCATTGTTGACTTGTGGATTATTATCAATGGTGGTTTGTGTAGAGACGGAACTTGGGTCTGGATTCGCGGCAGTAGAGGTGTCAGCGAACGCACTCCAGATGGGAGAAGCGTCAAGTGACATTAGGGCAGGGGACTTGGATTGTAGGGGAAGGGCTATGGAATGCTAGAAGCACTCGACATCTTGTGAAACTGCTTCTGATTTGGCACGCAATTTGAAACCAAACCTCCGCGAACTCGATCCACACTAATTATGAACGCGGTTGCTTTATGCGTGCGTAAATTAGTGTGGTCCACACCATATGATGTCTCTACACTATTTTGGAACCCACAGTATTAACAGTAACCCCCTGTAGTTCTAGTCGTGCTATTCTTGAAGTAAAGGCATCTCTATTCTCTTCTCTCCCGGCCTCAGTTCTAGCAAAGAAGAGTTGACTTACTACTCTGGTCAGGAATATTGAATGCTTCTTTCGGGACCCTGAGATGGTCTCCGGCATTCTGGGCTTCTTTGAAAAGAAAATCTTGGGACTGTCTCACTAGATTCGGTCCATGCCAGCTTTTCTTGACCGTTAGTGCAGCAGATCTCATTGATCCATATGTCTATTACTAGGCAAATTTTTCTTCAATGATTGGAAAGGCAAGAGAGTTAACCTCCATAGAACTAAAAAATTCTCTTACGAAAAACCTGGTAGCAGCTGTCACCATATTTCATCGACGAGTACAATCACTGATGGATAAATTTATGTACGGACAAGCAAAACCGTTCGGTACAATTCTGGCATATCTGTGGAAAATTGAGCAACAAGCTCGGTTTTCTCCTTACCTCCACTTGCTTCTATGGTTAGAGAACAAGTGCCCGAATATTCTGGGAAGAGATGAGGTTAACCCCGATGACATCGTTGATTTTGTGGAATTGTTTTGCACCGCTATTTTTCTTGATGACTTACCAACTCCACAGCGTCTTGTTCCACCTCGTCACCAATGCATTTCTCCTCCAAAACATGTTGCCCCCAATCTTTGCAGTTTCAGCTTCAAACCCGTAATCTTCTGAAATGAGGTACAAAATTCTTTCACGACCCTGCAATGAACTTGCTTTTGGATGGCAACATCGAAGGAAATCGAGAACTGAAGAAAATGTTTTTGGCCACCCAGTTTCATAAAGGCAATTTTTATTGCTTAGGGGGTCGCAATGCGTATCGCTTTCTGTTTCCTTTTGGGTTGCAGTCCCATGGAAGTGTATCGTATCGCAGCACCTTCTCAGAAGAGAAACGACTTTTATCTCTCGCTCAGAAATCATCAGCGTGCATAAACTCCACTCAACCAATGTTAATGGTTATGTGTCATTCTAACATAGATGTTACTGTAGTGACGGGAAGCTATATACTTGAATCAATATATGTACACAGTTATAATTCGAAGGCTGACAAAAACCATATATTTGACGCTAATTGGTAACCAAATATAAGGCTTTTAAGCAACGGGGTTGATGATAGGAAGTTACTGGGATCTATGGCTTATCATTCCGCTGGAGCAAGAGCAGTAAGTGCACAAGAAACTGTGAACTATCTACTTGATAACCCATTGATCTTTTGTTCTACCTCAATGCAGAATATCAACACTGATTTTCTCCGTCACTTTGACGGTGCTCTGTCACTTGAACAGAACAGAAACCAAGAGGAATACAAAGAGACAGGAATGAAAACGACAATCGTCCAAGACGGCCGTCCTACATGTCCGCAAACAGTCGAAGTAGCTCAATGACTTTATCCAGTTCGAAAACATACTCAGGACTGATCTGTGCCCTGCTGGGCCATTTGTCTTGATCTTTCCGTAGTGTTTTTTGCTCCTGTTCAGTACCATTGTATTAGTGTTCGGAGTTAATGTCCGAAATTGGGATGTGTTCTCCCTCTTTGGACTCGTTGCTCCGTGACGATGGCTGCAGAGTTTTGAGCGCTACTGGAAGTGGAAGGGCAAGTCCAATAACGGTGTCCTTGTGTAGTCAAACTGAGCTGTCAGAAACGTTTGATACGCGAACAAAAAAAGGTATGGCCGGTCGGAGGTCCATAATCCACCTGCAAAGAGTGTGAGTTCAAGTGTCGATCCCGTACAGTGCTGAGAATGTAGGAAGACGAAGCCGGACGTTTTGCTGGCTACCAAGACGTTCGTTTCCGACATTGGGGGTAGAACAACCGCACGGGCAACATGTATATTATTGGATGGGGTTTCCAGTTCGGGTTCTGGTTCCGGCGCCGAAGGTGCATTTGGTCCGTAGGCAAAAGAATGTATAGACAATGGTTTGGAGTGACGTAGGAGTATTGTCCGTTTCTGGGGTAGTATTGCCAAGACGTACTTGTCAATAAAGGAAGCACCGAGTAGTACGCTGGTGGAGAAATAAGAAACCACCAGGAACTGTACCGGTACGTTGCGGTCACCGATTCGGACCATAAGGGGGAGAACTCCTACGACGTCCATTCGGTTCTCCGACGCGTTCGTAATTTGGAATCTTCGGTCGGGGTTTTAGCGCCATTTCGGATAAAGATGGCGTTCGTGAACCAAACACGACCCGACTCGGATGGAGTCCATTCGGTCTGTCTCTGACGGGGCGAGGCTAGGCCTCTGTGGAGGAGGCGATGCCTCTATGCTTCCTCCCGGTAGCTTTCCTTGCCAGGAGCAGGCTTCTCGACCAGCATAGCAGCCTGCCTCGGTCGTGGTGAGTACGTCGGGCGAGGCTGTCTGCCTCGGCGATATCCTAACTTTTCCTTTAAGGTATCAGGCTTCCGTCCAGTCTGGTAGGCATCATAATAGCCTTCCTCGCGGGGTTGCTGATAATTAACTTCTCGTATGGCCAACAGCTTCTCCTTTAGGTCCGGTGGGAGCAACGGAAAGCAGTTGGGTTCTCGTGAAAGGCAGATCCGACACGGTCTAACCGGCGCCTTTCCCTGGGTTTGTTGCACCCGAAAGCTGGCAGGACTGGTGTAGAACCGAACGGACTGATCTGACGATAAAGCTGAGGGCGTAGTGGGAGGCGAAGGCGTGGAGAATGCACGGGATAACCCGAGGACATGTTCTTCGTCTTCGTTCGATACGGAATAGAACGATTCTTATGGGTTATCGATACTGTGAATCTTCCGAGCGGTACGAGAGGACTCTTTCCGAGCGGCTGGTTTTTGAGTGTCGACCCGAACGGACTGTCTACGTGAGGCACGATGGGTGTCTCCTTACGATTCCGTGTAACGGGCAAGTGCGTCATATCTGATGTTGGGATGCGAGGTGAGGTGATTCCTCACCTTTGACCGTATGGCGGGAAGGAGTCCTTTGGCGAAGGTTCCCTTCAAATTCCGATCGGTAAAAACGGTCCCACAGCGAAGCGCTTTCGTCCAGAGTTTCTCGGCGAATTCCGTTTTGGACATGCCAGACGCTTGGTGGTAGAGGGTGACCTCTGCGGCCGCTTCGGGGATAATCTCATCCGTTGCGTATGTGGTCAACAGGAAGTTGAATATCTCCTCGTACGTATGGAAAGACTCATCCCGAGTACGGTCGACAGCGCCAGACTCACCTTCGAGCCGTGACTGAACGAGAGAGGGTGCCGGTCTGGTCAGGTAAAATTGGAAACACCAGAGGGCCGCCCCCTCAGTGAGGCTGTTACGGTTGCAAGCGGTTTTAAAGCGCCTCAAGAAATTGAGAACTGATATCGGATCTGTCCCGGAAAAAGAATGACCCTTCATCTGGACATTCAATTTCTCTTATTATCGCGCAAGCTTGCGCGCCACTCGCGAATTGTACGTCTGGCTCTTCCTGAGCAACCTGTACGTACGGTAATCCACCACTTTGGCGAACTTCTCGTTCAAGGGCCTGATGCGTTTCAGCATCAACCTCTCCGAATGGGAACGATACTGATCGGACTCCTCCCTCTGTCGAGAACTGCGAGAATGCCAGTCGACTTCCGAATCCATGCAGTCGTCATCCCACGAGGACTCAGAAGAGTGCGAGTCTGTTCTGACTGATCGTCGCTTTCTCTGGCGGCGGCGATCCTTCCGTTTACGGGGCGCGTCATCCGAATCGGAACTTCCGCTCGGTCTACCCCCCCTGCGGTGGTGATTTTTCTCTCGCCGGAGGAATATCCTGAGTTTCAGCTCGGATCGTCCTGTCGGTTGACTGGCAGGAGGTACACTCCGGTCGGACCCTTCGTCGGGGCCTTTTTCAGTTCCGATCGGTTTTGCCTCTCGCCGCTAGCGAATGCATTGTCCGTATGTTCAATAAAGAATTTGGGTGTGTGGTTCGGTAGCTGAGCTACCATTGCGGCCATTGTACTGTTCAGAGCTAACGTTGCAGGTTCCGAACGGTCCGTCCTCAGAATATTCCTGACCATATCGTGTACGATCGGTGGAATATCCTGGTGCAGAAGCGCCGGAATTCGGTCCTTGAGATACGTCTCCATGGCCGTGGGGACGTGAACCTCAATTTCCGTCCAGAGTCTCTGCAGGGCGTAGGGAGCGATCCCTTCCCAGTGTTCCCGAGCGCTAGTCCGTTCGGTAAGGAGTGGGGGCGCGGAGCCAGTTGCACCCCGCGGCGTCTTCTCCTTTCCAAGAAAGGGGGCGAGAGCAGTTGCGTCGCCCTCGTTCCGTGCGGACTTTGACCTGTTACGTGTGGAGCCATCTCGGAGAATCCTTTCGGGCTCATTTGGAGGCGTGACGTAGGCCGTCGCGTTACTTCGATTGCTTCGACGGCCAACCGAAGCGGCATACGAAGCGGCGCGAATTATGACTGGTATGGACTTTGTGCAGAGTTTCTCGACCAAAGACCCTTCACCAATGTCTCCATGCAGAAGATTACTCATACTGTACGTATCAGTTCCAAGATCGGTTCTGCTATTCCGTACGGTCTCGCATTTTACATCTAGGTCGGGATACCAATATGGTATAATGCACAATAATGGAGAGAGTCCGAAGCAGTCTTGAGACGAGAGTGGCGGTGGCGTACAGTCGTGTGACTGTAATGAGTCCGAACGGTGAAGGAGGGTGGAAGCACCGGGCAGTCGAAGGAAGATTGGACGGTTGGTATCATCAAGCGCGTACAGGTGCGGGCAAAAGGGTACGAACGGTCTGAGAAACCTTAGTAGAATATACCGTGCGGTGTATCATTAGTGCAAGCTGGAGAGGAAGACGTTCGGCATAAGATGCTTGTCGTTTACGATTAGGGCTTTGGGAGATCCGAGCTACAACTAAATATTGGGCCTGCGCCCCCTACTGACTACTGTACGATCGGTTTAATTTGCCTTGTCACTACCCAACCTGCACCCGTGTCCAAGTTGTACGCTGCGCCAGCCCGTCCGGTACTCGATCACCAAATCGTACACGTGGCGGTGCCACTGCACCGGCTCACCGTGCACTAACCCTTTGAACGTGAACAGCCTATTGGATATGCTGCGCACCAACTCAAGCTCACTATACTACACTCTATTGGCCATGATCCAGCCTTTTAGTTGTTTTAAAAAGCAGATGGCGGGTCTTCTTTTGCACAGTTCTGAGGTCTCATGATGCCAGTGAGGTAGGACCAGTCCAACTTCGAGTCCAGAACTGGAATGATAGAAGCTAACATCAATGTCTTCAAACCACGCACAGTCTTGGCGATCAGATCCCTGCTTGGTTTCACGGACCACTGCGCTAGCATATCGACCAATACGTTTTGCTCGCCTGGCAGGTGTTCGATAATATATCTAAATCTACTGAGTTTGATGGCCCAACAGGTCAACTTGCTTGCAATGTGGCAACCTTTTTTGGGAGTTCTTCCATAGAGGTCGTACAAATACACGAGATTTGCGTGTTCTATAAAGATAGAAACCCCATGTCTTAATATCAGGTAGTCCAGCCGACACATGGACTCAACAATTGCAAAACATCCCTTTCCAGGAACGCGTATTGCCTGCTTCGTGCGATTGGCGATCTTCTGATAGAAGTCTTCCATTAGCTAGTGCAATGAGGCCACAAACTTCGAATAGACTGGAATAGAGGTTCTCATCCAATTAGTGGCCCATAAAAGCTGCTGCAATTTTGCCACATTTGAGGGTTTCTTCATCTGTAAGAAAGAGTCCAAGTTCTTTGGACTGTACCTTACTCCATCCTTGGATACAGTTCTTCCGCAAAATTATACCTGTCTGGCGAACAGGTTGGATATCTTCGCGTGCACCTTGAGCCCGACTTCACGACCCAACTGCTGAAAGTTCTTCCAGTTCAGCAGTAGCTCTGATTCGCTTGCGGAGTAGATTAAAAAATGGTTCAGCTACTGCAACCTCTTTGCTACTCGACCTTCAAACTTTTTTTGCAAAAATGCCTGAAACTGCTTGCCTGAATCGCTTCCACCTTGCAGCAAGCGACGGGAAGAATACACACCGATTGGTGTTTCGATCGACATGAATTCTTGAGATTCATTCGATAAGAGCACTTTCCAATAACCATTCGCAAGATCAATGTTTGCAAAACAGCAACTACCAGAAATGTCCTGTAGCTTTGGCTCCAAATGAGTCATTGCGGACTGAATTGGAATAGTTCTAGAATTGTGACCTCTCAGATATACCGTTAAACGAAGCTTTTTGGAGCCAGGCTTGAGAACAGCGAGTGCAGGGCTTGCCCATCTAGCAGAAGGGTTTTTGTAGATTTCCCTTACAGACTCAGTTTGTGGATTATTTGTATGATGAAATCTCTCTGTTGTGGGGCGTATCGCCGTTGGGGCGATCGATAAGGCCTAGCGTTTGGAATTGGAGTGATCGTAAGTGGTGTTATGTTTGCGGGACGGTCAGGTTCAAGCGTAATCTGAAAAACATCGCGATTCCCGTTCAGTATTGAGAATAACTGATCTGCACCACCGTTGGAAATGCCTTGCTTTCTGATACTTTCGACGATTGATCGAAAGGCGACTCTAATGGATTCATCCGAATCGTTCTCAATACCTGTCACGATACTTTCAGGCAGCTCAATGGGGTCGTCATCTATACTCTGCTACGACATACCACTGTACTGTGCCTTATGGAGCTTGACAGCTGTTGGATCAATATCTTCAATATGCTTGTCATGTACGTGGAGACGGACGATCTCCAAGTGTTCGTCCAAATTGAAACCAATGGCATTCAAAGAAGGTCTGCCAACAAGTAATGCATTCATGTCGTCGTGATCACGACGACGTAATTTATGCCACGAAGACGCAGGGTGATATTTGATCCCGGAAAAGAAATGTGTTATAGATGCATGGATATATTTGGCGCGTAGCATTGTACACCGAGTCCAAATGCTCCTTCCAACAGAAAAGGCTTGTCGAAATGCTTCACTGTTACTGCGCAGAAGGGGACAGCCTTAAGAAGCTCCTCGTAAAGTCCGTTAGAGATTGCGCTACAATCTGCACCGAATCTTCGAGTGCGACTGCACGACCTTGGCCTTCGATGGTTACACTATACCGCCCCCCAATATCCTCGATCGAATCCGGCACGGCTACCACGAAAGTCTTCATGGCTTTCTTGGCCTTGAAATAACTATCCAAGATTTTCTTGCGCTCCTCTGGTGTCGTCTTCGGACAATCCTTCTTCAGGTGGTTTCCATTACAGTTGGGGTTCAGACATTTCACCTCTTTGGCAAAGGATGTCTTGTTTGAGGCCAAGTCAGGTCATTCGGAAGCTGATTTACGTTCGCCAGAGTTCTTCCAAGCACTGTCTGAGCACTTAGGCCCCACATTCCGATGAGTAGCTTTGTCTCGTTCACCACGATCTCTACGCGAACGTTTGATCGAAAAAACCAGAGTAGATCGTGCATCTTTTTTCTGCGCCACTTCTCCTGCAAGAGAATATGTTTCTCGTCGAAGGAGTTTGATGCCCCCTTTTTCGGTCTTAGACCACAACAAGCCCTTCATGCGCACGCGCCTGCGTAGTAGCGGCGGTTCTAACTTCCCTTCCATTCGACCATTCAAGAACTTGCCCTCATCGAAATCAGTCAGAACCTTGGAAGCGTTTTTCTGGTCTAAAGTTTTGATCACATCGATGACGAACATGACAACTCCACCAGCTGGATCGTCTTTACACAGTCGGTAGTAGACTGTAATCAAGGGGGAATGAATTCGTTCAGTCGGATTCCATGGTGCTTCTGATAATGCAGAATCGAACCAAGCTTGACCCATTTCCAGCATTGCATTTTCTACAGTAGTTGCACCTGCAATACCTATCATCATGCAGATTGCCTGTAGAGTACTGCTTTCCTTGCAATCCCGAATCGGTGCGATTGGTATCTTGTGAGCTTCGGCTTTGATCCGGTTTACATCCGCGAACTTTTCTTTGTACGCCACATAGGGAGTTTCAAACTTGGTGAGCTGAGGCTGTGTCGCAGAAACCAGGTGAGGCGGGCTGATAAAAGCAATAACTTCATAGTTAGAAGCCATAACGATAGTGCAACTGTGTCGCCAAAACCACACCTCAACCTGAACGTTGCTCTTCTAGATCAGCAACGCGCTTTTTTGACTAGTTACAGGTCGGTGGTGGAAACCAGCAAACAAGATGGGCCCAACTTTTGCTCTGGCTTCCTTGCCTTGATTCAGGTTACCGCTACCGGGCTGGCAGCGGCATTTATAAAGATGTGCCCGGGATATAACACACCTAGCATTAATGATGATGTCGAATTAGACCATCAGTGTGCCGCATATGCGCACAAAATTATAATGCATGGGGCGCACTCCCCACGTGGCAAAACTGGTTCTATTTAACCCTGCTGCGTTAGGTAACCTGACTCAGGTTATTGTGAAGGTGGGCTTTGATATTTCATCAACAACAGACCTAACTCAGCATTTGTATTTTTCTCGTCACATACAAGCACACAGATGAACTACAAAGGCTTCGAGAAGCAAACCACTTCCCAACAGTTCTGTTGTACTACAGAGAAAAAGAATTACAATATAGCAATGTATTTTGTTTTTAGAACGGCATAATGATTAATATATAAATAGTTTCTCAAGAGATGGGTGACTTGTAATGTAGAAAACTTTGCGGTACAGAAACAAATTTTCACACATCACACATACTACTGTGTATGATTTACAGCCTATGAATTGAATTCGCAACTCTCTTTGCTGAGTGTATTCTACCGAGTACTGAGTTATCTATGTTGAACAGATACATCTCAATGCCAATGAGAAATTAACAAATTACCCAGAGTATATCTAGATCATTCAAGTATAAACAGATTAGTGTATTATATACGAAAACTGCATCACTTTTTCGCTTTGTATTTAACCCTATAGACGTACAATAAATTCAATAAATCTTTAAGTTCTTGAAGAGATACAGACAAATGCTGAGGTAGGTCTAACTCTTCTTGTCAACAGACCTCCACCATAATCTTTCGGATTCTCCGCAAATAAATACAAATTGCTATATGACAAGACGTTTCAGATAATGACGACTAATCTCGGGGTTTCCCGATATAGTGTAAAAGTTAATCAAAATAGAACTGTGTGAGTCACCTTCAACAATGCTTCCAATTTGGCAAACTTCTATTATTTTGAGCAATAAGTTAGTAGTACGGTAGAACACCTAATCATATACGAATGACATATAGCATGTCATACATGCCAGTCTTTATGAGGTGGGGGATACAGTTTTCATCTACAAATCTACGGTCGCCAGAGGCAGCTACACTTCAATGGGTGGTCTATCTTTGTCTTACACATCTTGGAGGTCTAATGTGACGTCGTTGTATGCACAACAGGTACCTATTTCAAAAAAATGGGCACCAGGAAGAGGTCTCTTCCAGGTGCCGGAAAAGTGTTAATCACGTTACTGTTCATGGATTCAGAGAAACTATAGCAAGTCAGCTTTAAGCTGCTGGGTTTTTGGATGCAAATGTTGCACAGCAAACGAGGCATCGGGACTATTCTTGTTTACACGCGTATCAGAATCTAACTGGAATGGTTGACGAGCAACAGCAAGCAGCGATAGTTGGTCAACTAGTGATGCTGCGTGTAGGGGACGAATATGTAAGGATAGTAAATGCCCGCAGACAAGAGTAAATAGTTGCGCACCGAAGTGATGGAGGGGCAGAAAGAGAGAAAGGAAATGTTCAAGTGGAAGAGCCGGGCAGCACTGAGGAAGGGTTACGCTTTAGGAAGCGACAAAGACAAGGCAATATATAGACTACAATTTAAAGCATATCAGGGCAAGTTACTGTTCATGTCAGAAATTACTACGGAGATGTAAATACGCAGGACACGGAAGAGAAGCAAGAATGAGGCAGAGAGGTAGCGTGCGAGCAGATGCGAACAAGACGGATCGAAGTGCGCGCATAGTTGACCGCCGGCGATCAGAGCGCCGCGCCAGACAGGTAGCGAAATTTATTTTGCCAGTGAATGTCACCGGCGCATTGCTGTGCGCCAGGCGCTGCACTGCGCACGAATGACGTGTGTGTGACGCTCTCGCCTTGCAAGAGGCCGAACGATATCTGCACTGTCCCTCAAGGCAAAGCGACTACTCTTCCTACACCACTTATAGCATCTATTCATGCAACCCAATTCATAAGTAAGACACAATATCAACGACAGAAGAGCAAGGTCTGTGGACACAATTTCTCTGCAAATCTATCTTTTCTCTAGCATCATCTTGCAGATGCTGAAGGCGTGATGCAACATCCAAAACATAATATGAATTCTTTCATGAATTACATTCAATACACAAACAGCTCCATTAGCTTTAAGCTTGAAAGTCATTCTTTGTTCAAACCAGTAAACTCCGAACCCAGGTATCATGTAAAAACCCCGTGGCACAAAAACACATGTACCCTTTGTGGAGAAAAAGAGAAGAGTTGTTAACCACAAACAGTCATAAACAATGACTCAAACAGTGAAACATGTAACAAACAAAAGAATCAAAAACAAAACAGAATTGAACAAAGTAGTTATTGTATTCAGTAGATCCCAACAATTATTCTTAGAACGACTCAATATGCATCAAGCTGACCATCCTCCTCACTTCTGAGAGAGACGCACACTTTTTCAGTATGTCACCGATCTGTGGACTCTTTGGGATTTCGTGCAGGTTAACAATTTGATCTCTTTCCAGGTCCCGCACATGATGCGTATTCAAATCAATGTGCTTGTTTCGACCACATATCTGTCGACTCGAGGTCAAAGATATAGCAGCCGAGTTATCATTCATGGTATTTGTGGCCTCGAACCAAGATCCTCGCTCCAGGGCTGGATGTGTGCGTATTCAAAGCACATCTTCCGAATCCACGAAAGGTCTTTCCCGCAAGCAGAAAGAGCGATATACTCTGCCTATGCCGAAGAGAGCGCAATGACCGTTTGGCGCTTCGATCTCCATATGAAAGGGGCGTCGTTGACGGCAATAACGTACCCCGTTGTAGACCTACGAGTTTCAATGCATCCCATCCAATCGGCGTCAGCGTACGCACAGAATGAGGCAGGAGAAATGGTACGGTTGGTTTGGTGATGAAGTCCATAATACATGGTGCCAGCCAGATACCTAAATAATCGTTTGAGCAGCGATAAGTGCCGTTCACATGAGTGATGTAAATGATGTGAGAGCGATGAGATGGGATAGGAAAGGTCAGAACGGGTAGGTACAGAAATATAAGGTAAGGCAGTAATCCCAGACCTGTACTTTGCATGACCATCTGTCGAATGAATGATGTCTTCTTCACCAGATTGCAGTACATTTGCAGCCGTATGGAAAGGGGATCCCACTGCATTGCACAGTTGCATACCAAACTTTTTGAGAACTTGTAGTGCATAATCATATTGATTAACCTTAATGCCGGAAGGAGATCGCTGAGTATTCCAACCGATGAATGACTTCAGCTTCCCATAGAGCTTCACATCAAATGTTGCAGACAGTTTGTGTTTGAAGTCATTTAGAATTTTGGCATTGTTCGCAGTGAGTGAGCAGTCGTCGACTATAACAGCCAAGATCAGGAAGTTGTCCTGCTCGCGGAACATGAATACGTGAGAGTCGAGAGCTAATGTCACAAAGTTCCATGACAGCAGAGCTTCAGAAAAGAGGAAAACCCATATTATTCCAAGTTGAACAGCGCCGTAGATAGAATTAACCAGTTTAGAGACATGGCCTGGCTTCTCCACCAAGCCGGTGGAGTTGGATGTTTGTTCCATAATTATCGGAACATCTAGTGTTCCATACAAGGAAGCGTTCCAGATGTCTGCTCCCTCCGGTAAAAGGTATTGTGCAGCGGCAACTGAGAGAATAATGCGTAATGCTTTATGAAAAGCTACTGGCGCATAAGTGTTAAACGGATCGAAGTCAATGAAGAGCTTCTGCTTGTCTCCCCGTACACAGCAGCGTGCCTTCTTGGAGAACTTCTTCCCGACTCCATCCAACACCTTTGCCTTGAAGATCCAAGTCTACGCGAACTTTTTCATCCATGATTCTCAAGGTATAAGCTCCCAAGTGTTACGACGAATGAGTGCGTTCATCTCGTGGTCGATGCCCTCACACCAACCGGAATTCCTGCATGCGTCCTTGAGACTACTTGGAACGTTGGGACCATACACAATTTTCCTGGAGACCCATACATTTGGGAAATTATCCGCGATTGTTGTCATCGCCTTTACCAGGTTGTCTTCCAAGTCAGAGCCGCTACTGGTCTGTGAGGTATTCTCCATATCCTCTGTCTCCTGTTGACGATTTATTCCCTCAGGAAGATGGAGATGTTTAGAAGACGAGAAGAGTTGACTGAATTGAAGTCCAGAATACGGCAAGTAATGACCGAGTTTTTCTCCGGCACAAACACAAGAGCGAGTGTGATATCGCTTTGCATGCCCACGAAGTGCGCAAAGACAGTACCGGGGAGGAACTTGTTTGATGCCACGGTCTTGGACCGATATACGAAGGCATAGCCAGGCTGACCAAAGTTCGGAATGTTCGTAAAGTCAAGTATGGTGGACGGATCCCATTCCAGAATCAGTATCCGTCTCTGTATCCTTGAAGAATAAGCTCTATTTTGGAGCCAATTTCCATGGTTCATTGCCTCCGCCCACAAGGAAATGGGCAGTTTGCTCGCGAAGAGAAGCACACGAGCTTTGGTTCAATGTTCTTGGATAAGCGTCTCCGCGGTGCCACTAGATTCGAAAGCGTAGGCAGGAGAGTAGTCTAAAACCATGCCATGATCGAAACAGAAAGTGTCGAACTCCGTGCTTTTGTGTTCGCCGGCCCCGTCCATGCGAATATTCTTCAAGCGAAACGAGTGGTTAAGTTCTAGCTCCGATCGGCGTTTGTACCAATCCAGGTGCTTCAAAAAACCAGCACATGCCTTGTCTATCAAGAAAAAAACGTCCGATTTGGAGAGGTGGTTATCCAGTATGACCATGGCGTAGATTGCGCCAGAGAGGGATGGCGAGATCTTTCCTGACAGGTCCATGTGGATGAATTCCAAAGAACTTGAAGTCGAAACGGGTCGCGACCGGGCGGTAATTGGATTCCGTTTTCTCTTGCCTGTTAGGCAAAGAACGCACTTCAACTATTCCGAGATAAAACGTTGAAAGTAAGGCACAGAGTCGAAAGACTTAGCAAGGTTCTGATTTCTACTTGGGTGAGAATGACCAGTTCGACCGTGCCACTTCAAATCCAGCTTCTGATTGCTGTTCCTTGCGTTCAAGACCATCACTTGTTTGTCGTTGTCTGTGAGGTGCAGGACGAATAGGTTTTGGTTGATTTTCGCTGCCCAAATGACCTCAGAGTTTCGTTTAGTATCCATAATGAAACATCCATTGAATTGCCGAATGGTGGAAGTGAACATCACCATGAACTCGACACTGAGAAGGCTAACATAAAGGATGTTCGACTCAAAGACAGGGGCGTGGTAAGCCTCGATGACTGTGTCACGGTTCAAAGATATCCAGACATGACCTGTGCTGACGAGACGGGCTGTTCCTGAAGCAGCGTGAACAGTCTCGATCTCAATTCATTTGTAGCAAATGAACGACTTCTGCGAATGGAATAAGTGATGAGTTGCCCCTGAGTCAATAAAGGCCGAGTCCACTTTCGTTTGAGAAAGAAGAGCGATCTTACTTTCCAACTTGGCCTTATTGCAGTTAAAGGCAGGCAAAGGAGGTCGATCATCATTCCTTTGCACCACATATGAATGAGCTTTGGATTTATGATTGGAGTTATGATTATCATTTCCATCCCCCTTTGGTGCAAAGCCTGAGTTCCAGTTGGATTGGAGTTGCCCTCCTTTACGGGACCCCATATTGTGAGCGACGCAAACCACCGTTGTTGCGATTAGCTGGTTGTCGTCCGTTGGAGTTGTGCTGGTTATCATTATTGTCAGCCTTCCCAGGTTTTCGATTGTAGCAATCTCGAGCGTAGTGTCCGCGACGACCACAGTAATAGCAGTTATCATAGTAGCGGCTCTTGGTAGCCGAGGACTTATTACGTCGGTTTTGCTGCTTCCGACTACCCTTCTTTGCAGTGTTGGCTTTTGTCTTGGTAGTAGTGGGAGTGGACGAAGAAGAAGAGGATTTCGGGATGTTTGGGTTCCTGCGACGATCCACTTCAGCTTTGACAGCATTCACGATGGAGTCGAAGCCCACTGCGGTTAGGTTCGACATCATGGCTAAGGGAGCGAAGGAGCAGGGATGACTTTGAATGAGTGTGGAGACTTTGCCCTTCTCTGAACGTTCCTCATCGAAGGTGACAAGTTCCCCAACTACTTCCAGGAACTTAGCGGCGTGCTTGTTCCAGTCCCCACTGTCCTTGTATCCCAAAGTTTCCAGACGGTGGCGGATGTTCTGCACAGCCTGCTCGTGGGAGGTTGTGTACACGCGCCGCAGTTCATCTCATAGATCTCTGGCCGTTTTGTCATCGTCGTCGACAAAATTTCGAACGAGGGCAAGCGGAGAGTCACCGAGAAAGAGCGTGATGGTGCCCTTCAACTTGAATGACTTCTCGAACCAAGATCTCTTTGCCCGGTTTGCGGGATTGAACCCATCAGGACTTGGGTCAAGGCCAGAGAGAAATTATTCGCCTCTATGGAGATACGTCAGAAGACAACGAACCCAGAGAATGTAGTCGGTGGGGACATTGAGCTTTGGAAGACTGCCTAGGAGACTCTCATTTGTTCCCGACATTGAGGCGTCTGGGGAGTGACGGAGAAATATGTATGATCAACCTCTTCTACGAGATAAGGATATCGCGACCTACGGGTAAGGAACTTTTCTCCTTCTTCTTAGACTTCTTTAACTTCTTCTTCAACTTCGCCAGTCCCTTACCGGTGGAGGAGGTGTGAACTTGAGGTGACACCGACCTTACTAAGGGATGCAGACGATCAATTTAGGACGGGTCCTCGCAATTAAGCAGCTAAACTCGCACCAAAACGATCCGACCTCCCAAAGATCTTCCCGAAACGACGTGGCGTTGGGCACTTTACTTCTTCAAACCAAATCGAAACAAAGCGGATGCCGGTCATATAGTGAGATAATAGAAAACGGTTTCTCTGTACCGCAGAAGTGAGCTACGGCAAGAAAAGGAACACGGCGAGCAACAAAGTCTCCCCAACACACTAAAAAAAAACTTTTTTTCAAGAAGGCTGCGAGAACACACACAAAAACTAGCAGACAAAAAGATCTCCGGCTGCGAAGGATCGGAACAACTTTCTAGTCATGTACCCATAAACTAAGGGACAAATTTCGACCAGGTAGAATATTTAGCGATAGTTGCGCGACCAACCAGTCAGTTCCGCAAACGTGCGGTATTGATAAAGACAGACAAAAAAGTTCTTTCGTATGTTTAATCGTCATACGCGCAGAAAATTTAGGACTTCCGTAGAAATAGAAAAGAAATAAGTTCCGAAACTGTTTTGCAAAAGCCAGACGGAAACAAAATAACCTTCAGCGACACTAAGAAACGTTGAGAGATATACAGAAGATACCGTTTTCGTACGAGGGTCGCTCATAGAGTCAAAGTGCATTGTAGTTGCGCAGTAGTGGAGGAACGGTTCACAAGCAATACAGGTTGAAACGAGAGGTCTACACCAAGTGACTGCAAATAGTGTGGTTCCCCAATTAGTGTGGTACACCAATTATCGTAGGCCGGAGAAGACCACACTATTTGCGGTACGGAGACCAAGCCCTGTGGGCTCAAATGCTGCGGGTCGGGCTGCATTTTGGCGCGCAAATGTCCATATGCACCCACAAAAATCCCGAGACGAAACTTTCTCGAGGTGCCACAGAGTATTCGTACGCCGCCCAACTTGCAGAGCTTCAAAGAGCTCGCCTAATATGCCGGTCTCTACATCGGCCTCTCCCATCGTCCTCGCCTTCCAGAGAGCCAGCCAGCACCAAAATTCCAACCAAGAGCCGATAAAACAACCGCAAGAACCTCAAACAAGCACTACAATAGCTTCAAATGACAGTCAGGACCTCCGTCTTTGCAATGGACAACAACAAAACAGAGGACAGTACAAAGTGTTCTTACAATATCAGATCGCTCTAAGATTGTCTCCTGGATGGCTGCGCACGCTGCTACGCATGGGGAACGCCACTTAAAGATACCAATTGTGCGCCAGTTTCCTAATCTTTTCTGGGGAAGCGAAAAGGCCAATCTCATGAAGGCCACTCGGCTGTGGGGCATTAGGCAGCAGTACATTGACAAAAACGGCATGCTCACGACACTTGTATCAGGTATTTCAATCACAAGATCCACACACAATGGCGTTAAGCGCGCCAACCTGAAAGCCCGCAAAGGAAGAGGGCGTCGTACGAGGGCGTGGGTCGGTGATATGCATCTTGATGTGTTGCAAGAGTTTGAAAGACTTCGCAAGTTAGGCGTTAAGTTCAGCTGGCGCACATTCCAAGTAATGGCTACTACACTCGTAAACGAGTCGAAGGAACCCACCTTTCACAAATTTGCAGTTGATGACGGATCCGAGAAACTGATGGTACAGTGAATTACTCGCCGTTGGATTCAGACCTTGACCGATCGATATCAAATTATCAGTCGAGCACACACTGGGAAAACCCTTCTCTCTCCGGTAAAGCAAGAGTTCATTCATAAGACGGTGGCATATTATTTGGGTCAAACTGCAAGGGCTTTTCGAGAAAGACATTGGAATGAGGCTGATATTCAGAATGCCGATGTGACTTACTTCGCTATAAACATGGACAACGGTCGAAGCTTAGGAATTTGTGGTGACAAGGAGGTGAAGTATTCAGATGTCGTATCTGGGGAAAAGAGTAAGACCATGGTGGTTCTTATTAGTGGAGGTGCATCCTCAAAAATTGGACCCGTGTTCAGGGTGTTCCTGAATCAAAGTAGGTCGTACCTTATTAGAGGGGTGCCGGATGGCGTCGCAGGAGTCTTGTATCGTAGTGGACCGAAGGTTTGGATGAACACTGTGGTTATGCCTGAGTGGTTGTCGGAGAAAAACGTTATCAATTGTCTTTCGGACGGGCGTAGACGTGAAGTATTTGTTGACAATTGTTCGGCCCATAACCTAACGACAACAATTTTAAACTGCTGCAACTTATATTAGCACGGATATTATGTACTTTCTCCCAAATGCTACGGACTTGATACAACCCGCTGATTCCTTCATAATAATCAATTAATAAGGTCCGCATGGTGTGAAAGGTGGGAAAAGTATAAGATGGAGATGATCCGGGAGAACGCTTGGTCGGGGTATGGAAAGGTGATAACCACAGAGAAGCACTAATTCCTCCGTTTTGCGGTATTTGCTGTAAAGGACGTTAATAGACACAGAGTCGTAGATGGGTTTACTTACGCGAGAAAGGCGATTATTAGAACAGGGCTTTCTTTAAATATCAACGGGTTGTGCAAAGAGCGTCAGCTCTTCCCAAAGCTGCACGAGATTATTAAGAGCCAAAGAACTCACTTTCACGGAGAGCCGGTGGCGCCATGAGGTGTCGCAGCGTCTACCTAGGTTGTTGGTAACACCACACCAATTACATTCCAAATAAATAGTGTGGTTCACACTAATTTTGTTTTACCCTCAAATAGTGTTCTACCAATGGCATTTGGATAGTGTGCTCCATATTAATACGTGTTTTTTTCGGCTGGAATTGCTTACACAAATTAGTGTGGGCCACACTAATTGCATTCACTGGGTGTACTCGGGAGCTCTGCTCATGAGCTCCTGGGTTACCGGTGTGCCTTTATATAAAGGTAATAGCCGACCTTTGGGCTAGCTAATGACGGACTACTAATGTCTATTTGACAACTGACCTCATATGAGGTCAATTGACCTCATATGAGGTCAGAATATAACACTTTATAAAAATAGATGTAAACAAGTTCAGAATCTCTAAAGCACCTGTCTAGAACCGCATTCGGCATTACATTCATGGCGGAGTAGAACATCTAGTACAAAGAACGACGCTGAGTAGTAATTGGGGAAAAGATATATTCGCTACATTCGAAAATTTAATCAAATTTTAACTTCTTCAACGAAAAGAAGTTTTTTTATCTTTCTTCACAAAGTAAACCAGAAAACTGTAGAGCAAACTTCAAAGAGGGTACGTTTCCACCAGGGTGTCCGAGTCCTGCTCCCACAAAAGGGTGAATTCAGAAGTAGAGCCCTCTGCCCGTGCGCGTGCCGCGTGGCAGCCGGGTGTAAACCGGAGACCGTACTGGAATAACCTGCAGAGGGAAACAAGAGCGTGGGCCTAGAGAGGAATAACCGGCGAGGGATCAAGAAAGAACGAGTCCAGAAGTGGAGCGATCAGTGCCGTAAGACGGTGTAGTGCTCCTACGGAGAACCACACGAGCGAAGCTACGGCCCGTGCCAACGGCGGGGACAGGGCCGATAGCGGAACGAGACACACACACACGTGTGTCCAAATATAACTCTATACAGAGGCGGAAGCGAGACCTGCACCAGGAAAACGATGAACTAAACAAAGATCCGGTACCTCGGCGAACGACAACAAATACGACCTGATACTGGGGTAATTGGCGAAACAAGCCAGAAACTGGTAGTAAAGAACTTCCTTAGGGACCCTGAGGGGTGATTTTACCGAGACCAGTCGTGGTTACTCTCTTTAGAGGAGTCGTGAACCTACGTAGGCAGTAGCAACCATGGCCCAGCCTTCGGGATGAAGACCACGTACTTCAAGAAGAAGATACGACTCAGGTGAGTTTTACTTAGTGGCTCCCGGGTGAGATCGCCCGAGCATATATACTATCTACTGTATCTAGGGCTGCGCACTCCCACGAGGGCTCCACACGTGGACAACCCAGTGTCAGGGTGCCACAGTATCTACCCAGCGGGTGTGACGCCAAATATTTGGACAAATATGCCACAAGGCCCTACTGTACACCTATTTCACAGGTTTTATCCCCGATTCACCTAACATGGTACGTCCCAACAATATTTCCAATTTCACCCCAAACGGGGTCCATATTCATAGTCTGACACGTCAGGGCTCAATGGATAGAGCTCCATTATAAGAACCTTCATTGTGCCGACATCGGATTGCCATTGCTCCACATCTCCCCCTCCTTAGCCAAGGGTTCGCGCTTTGATCGGCGGGAAGGCGCCGGCGACCGGTACGTAAATACTGATCCTCAGAATGGCGGACTCCAAGACTTCGGCAATACCTTCACAGCTTCCTGAACCAACGCGTGGTACACGACATCACTCTTCTCCGACTTCGCGGCAAAAACTCTTATCTCCAATCTTCTCTCCTAAACCAGGCATGAATCCTTTCGCGACTAACCCGCTTCCCGGGAACGCTTCCTCAAGTGCCCCACAGGCGGCTTCGTCGAGTGCTGTTCCCGTCGAGAACCTTTCCTACCTAGGCTTTCAACAAGTTCCTATGCAGGCGTCATCTCAGCTCCATACGTCCCAAGCTTTGGTGCCAGCTTATCAACCCTCGGGGTATCAGCAGTCTCCTTACCAAATGGCAGGCTCGTCCGGATACTTCGGCGGGTTTAACTCGATGCCCCTCCCTCAAGGAGGTTCTCACGCACAGCCGCAGTACCATACATCTGGTTACCAACCTCCTGGCTACTTCTCCCAACAGGGCGCTCAACCTGGACAATCCTCGCAAGGCTACGATCCCGCAGCGCCTCCTCAGGCTCCCGATATCGACGCAGCGGCGTGGAACTCCGAGCAAGCGATGCCGTTAACGGTCAATGCCAGGGGCTGGATCAGCTTGGAAAGTCTCCGTTTCAGACGGCCTCGGCAGCATGGCGAGGTGTAATGCCGTGCGCCTTGGTTCCATCCGACGGCCGTAGCCGACGAGGCTCTTATTGATGCTGAGAACGGTTACCTCCCAGGTGGGCTCCATCGCGAAGTAGTTCGGTCCAGAAGCTGGCGTCTCCGTGTGGCGGTCGATCCCCTGCACCTGTTCTGTGCGGGCGGTGATTCCCTTAGTCGCACTAGGGCACTGTGGGCTCGTGCTGCCTATGAAGGAGCTAGCCGTGTTCGATCGGACCACTTGGTACCGTTGCGGTTCAACTTTGACGTATCACATTTCCGAACTTTCGGCGAGAGATCCTACGGATACGCATTAGCGGAGTTCAACGAATCTTCCCATAGGGCTCAGGTACCGAACGTAGTCGATGGTTTGCTTCTCTGGAGTCGTCCCCTTCTTCGGGCGGAATTCCGATACCTTTGGCGATCATCCAATGATTTCTTGTGGGGCTTTGAGCGCCGTGTTCGGCTCGAGCGAAGCTTGCGGTCCCGTCGAGGGTTCCTGATTCCGTATCCACACTTGGAGGCTGAGCGATTGCGCTACAACTCCCTGCCGGGGCGATACGCTGCGCTTCCCAGCTGGTGGGAGAATGTCGAGGTCCCGCGAGGGTGCCACGCCGAACTTCCTCCATGCCTCTACTATGTAGGCTGTAGAATGTTGAACGATTCCTGCTCTGGGTACTGGACGCTCTTTGCGGCGGAGTGGGGTGCCCGCGTGGCGGTACATCTCCTGTGGGATATGTACGATCATTACCGTCTCTGGTATCTCCCTCCGATGCTCCGATGGATTATCCGGCGACAGGATCTGTCTATACCCTTGGGGTCCGATTCCAACCAGGAAGAGGTTCACCTGCTCCTACGCTTCATAGAGGCCATCGATTGGGACCGGATTGCGGTGACTTGGCAGCCAGAAGGTGGTCCTCGCGGCAACGACCGATCACCGGGAAGAATATCCACCCGTTTGGGGACCTTCGCGTACTACGATCCGTGTAAACGGCAAATGATCTCCGAAGCTCATGCGAGAGCAATGATGCGGGCCCCTCGGGCTATGCCGATGGAACACTCGACTGGGTTCGTGTTCCCTGACGACTCTGGGCCTCCAGCGGACTGGGTCGATCTCTCTTTAGACCATGGTGATGGCGAGGTGGTGGACGATGACCTCCTTCTTGTAGGCGTTCTAAATACGGGCGCTGACGCTGCACAGGTCCCTGCGGAGGGCACTCAAGCTCCCGCGGGTTGGGGTCTTGCGACGCCGGCTCCCGGAAACAACGCTGGTCACCAGTAGTCAGGCAGGGTGCCTGAGGGCGTGTAGTTCTGTCGCTCAGATACGATAAACCCAATTAGGCCACAGCTTGGCATTACTTCTCTCCTCCTGTAGGATCTTTCTCGTGTTCGAGCTTCTTTCATACTTCCTTCCTTTTCCTTCTTCATTTCATAACCAAGATGCACTTCATTTCCATTCGTGGCAACATCTTTCTAGATACTTTATTACTTCTTACATCTTAGTTCCGTTATACGGCGATGAACCGACAATTCGGTGCGTTCTTTCTTTGTTCATATTGTACATAAGACCAACCTTGTGGGTGTCTTCTCTTCTCTTCTTAGAGCTCCTCGCAACCTACCGCGTAGCGGCACACCATATTTACCACTTGTCGTTGACAGTTCTATCCCACTTGGACATTATCCAGAGTTGGGGGTAATGCGGACCGGGTTCTTCGGTGATACGCGATGATCTTGGACCTCGGAAGGTGCTCAATTGGCTCCCAAGTGTCCTGCTTTGGGAGATAGCGGTACCAACGGACGCGATAGATTACTTTCCCGTCCTGGGCAACACCGTGCTTCACGATACGATCGACCACGAAATCCTGTGGGTACACCCCGACGTCTTCGGTTCGTTTGGTTGTTCCCGACATTGGGCTTTGCCTCTCTACGTAACCCGAGCGGGTACACGCAAGTAACAACGGGTTTCCGGCTTCGGCGAGGTGGGGGTGTCTCGTTGATGAGAACGCTAACAGTCACGACGGGTAATGGATAACTTCCGTTTCCGGCTGCCAATCTTCACGAAAGTGGCTTCTGGTGAAAGCTCTTTACTTCCGGGGTCCGGTGAGCTAGCCTCTTCTCCCAGCGGGCATCAACTTTAACTAACGACGACGTTCCTGATCCAGGCGAAGTTGCTTCTCAACGCGGGAGAGCCGTTGCAACGGAGACACTGCGTTTAAACACTCGCTGTGCAGGGTGGCGGGTTCACCGGGCCACGGCAACGTACCACCCCATTGCACATGGCAGCGGGTTGCAACAATGCAGCGCCATGTTACTGGCTCGGCACTCTGCCACGTTATGGAGTGCAACGCATCCCTATTGGGCGACAAACCTGCCAAGTGGCCATGTGCACTATCGTCTGATTCTAGAAACGCCATGCGCCGTGGCAAGCCAAAAAATCAAGTAAATTAATTTGGCGTGCCACTCTGTACCCGCGCGCGCGCATGCGCATGCACCGCCAGCCGCTGGCACTCAAAAAATTAAGTATTTTGGCCGGCCACCGGTACGTGCAATTTTGCACACGCGAGCGGCACTCCTGCAAATTATCTCCCGATGACTGCGCGCTTCTCACGGAGACTTCTGAGCCACACAGCGCACCTGTCAAGGTTCCCTCATGCAAATTGCATGCGTCCACTCCCTGAACCAGGCTCTACGACCCTATTCACAAGGATCCTTCACTTCACAACACGTACTGTAAGTTCTTCCCATGGGGCTAATCGCTGCGCTGACCAATTGACGGGTCGGCGGAGACCGTCTTTTCGGTACGTTTTGCCTTCTGCGCCTCTTCCGAGCGAGGCGTAGAAGTAGCCAACAACTTGGACGCCTGCCCACGAGAGTTCTCATCACTAACAGTGGTCTTCCCCGCAGGGGTAACTTCGTTTTCATTACTGACATTCGCCTCGACCGAGGATCCCACACGCGTGTGCGTTAGCGGCGATATTCCCGATCCGGGCTCCTGTCTCTTTGAGAGCTCAAGCACGTCAGCCAATCCAGCAGATGCCGGAGCAGCCTGAACTCGATTACGTGAGTCCTCCCCCTCCTTAGGGTGCAATACGGCAGCTGATATTACCGTAGCCGGGGGTTGAACTCGAATTGAGTACGTAGGCGTAGCGCGAAAGGGCGGGCTATCCTTAACCAGCTCTAATACCTCAAGTAGACCCGATAAACCCCTTTCCTGGTGCGGGAGAATCGACGGGCGGTTCGCGCTGTCCCCGTTTGATTACGTTCCTTCCTGTGTTGCAGGTACTCCAGTTTTGGTTTCCGGTAGCGTTACCAATTCTTGGAGTGGGCTTGGTGCCCTGTAGACGCGATCGCGTGATATTCGTTCGTGTTGGTTATTAATTTCCAGCACGACGGTGTCTCCAGACATGGAAATAACCTTATAGGGTCCATCCGCAATCGGCGATAACTTATGGCGGCTTCCTTTTCCGGGTTGTAATACTCCTTACGAAGGAACACATAATCTCCTACCTGTAGGTTAGGCAACGGTTTCCGAATTCGGCTATCAAAGTTGCGCTTGTAGGCGAGCTGAGCCCTGTCCATAGAGGCACGTGCTGCTGGTACCAGCTTGGTAAGCCATTTCTTCAACGCATCGCGGTACAAGCCCGGTGACGGGAACGTATCCAGAGTTGGCTGCGCCTCGATGGCTAGAGGAGGTGGTCTCCTCGACAGTACCAGCTCAAATGGTGAAAGTCCCGTTACCCGATGTACCTGGGTGTTGTACGCATACGTGATAGCGTCCGTGAACTGATCCCACGTCTTGGGATGATCTGCCACATAGGATCTCAAAGCACCAAGGATGGTTCGATTAAATCTCTCTACTTGTCCGTTCGCTTGCGGATGATAAGTCGTAGTGAATAAATTCCTAATATCCAGGATCCTACACACATCTTGAAAGAACTTCGAGGTGAATTGAGAGCCGGTATCGGAAAGTAACTGTACCGATGGGCCATACACAAAGACCCAGTGGGTAACAAGCGCTTGAGCCACAGCGGCTGCTGTTATCCGTTTGAGTGGCACAGTTCTAACCAATTTAGAGAACCTGTCGGTGATGACCAATAGGTACCGGTTCCCTCGAGAGGTCTTAATCAATTCTCCAAGAATGTCAATGGCGACGAACTCCAGCGGTGCCCGTGCGGGAAACAACGTTAGCTCCTTCGAGTACTTTCTTAATTTGACGTCATTCTTGGCACAAGCCTGACAGGAGCGGCGGACTGCGTAACAGTCGAACGCCATTTCGGGCCAATAGAAGTCCCATCTTAAGGTGAGATAAAGCTTTCTTCCTCCCGGGTGGGCTCCCAACTTCACATAGTGAGACAAGTGCAGTACGCAACTCTGTAAGGAGTGAGGTACCACCATTTTTGGGTTGGTTTCAACCGTTCGCACCAAGTAGCCTTGGTCATTCTCCTGGAAAGGTATCCTATACCCACCATTCAGACGGGCCCTAACCTGTATACAAAAGGGGTCCATCTGCTGTTCCCGTATCATCTCCTCGGGCGAAATCGGTACGAATGACCCGGTATCCGGTTTTACAGTCTGTGTGGCGAGAATATCGTCACACACATCATCCGATAGGATTTCTGTGTTCCCCTCATCGAGGTCACCAACCATAGAGCATGGTATCTCTTCCATGTCCTCGGTGGGTTCAGCTTCTGCTGCAGTGCCCAAACGGGATAGAGCGTCTGCCTGCAAGTTCAAGGAGCCTTTCTTGTACACTACTTCAAAGTCAAATTCCGAGAGTCGGAGTCTCCATCTCATCAGTCGACCCAACGGTTCGGTAATTTCCATGAGCCAGCGTAGGCAAGAGTGGTCCGTGTATACCCGAAAATGGGTTCCCATCAAGTATGGGCTCAACGTTGAGAGGGCCCATACAACGGCAAGACATTCCTTCTCCGAAACGGAGTAATTCCGTTCGTGCACATTCAGTGATCTCGACCAATACCCAATAGGGTGATGTTTGCCAGACTCTTCCACCTGGAACAACGCACAGCCAACTTGGTTCGCACTCGCATCAGTGTCAACCTCGTAGGGTAAGCCGGGTTTTGGCAGGGCCAAGACTGGTAGCGACGTTACAGCTTCAATTAGTGCTGCAAATGCGGACGCTTCCGCATCGCCAAAGGGTTCCAATTCCACTGGTCTTCCTTTCATCAGGAGTTTGTTCAACGGCGAAACGATATCCGAAAAGTTCGGCACGAAACGACGGTAAACGTTACACAGGCCTAAGAAGGATCGAAGCTCCGTTTGGGTTCTTCGGTGTTTCGCCTCTTTCAAGGATTTTACTCGCACCTCGTCAATTGAGAGCTTTTCTGGGCGAATAATATGCCCAAGATACTTAACCGATTTGGTGAAAAACTCGCACTTCTTAAGGTTCAAGGTAATCCCTGCGTCCCGTAAAACGGTCATAACTTCCCGTACATGGGTGAGATGGTCCTCCATGTTATTGGAAAAGACGACGACGTCGTCCAAATATACCAGACAGGTGGTCCATTTGAACCTAGCCAGGAGGATATCAACCGCTCGCTGAAACGTTGCGGGGGCGTTCGTTAACCCAAAGGGCATTCTCCGAAAACGGTACAGGCCTTGATGGCACACGAAGGCCGTCTTATCCTTATCTTCTTCTCTTATGGGCACTTGCCAGTATCCCAAATTGGCATTTAAAGTGGTAAACACTTTCGCGCTCCCTAGAGAATCGATATATTCGTCCATACGGGGAATCGGGTATACGTCTTTCACTGTAACCGCATTTAACTTTCGGTAATCGATACAAAATCTCCATGATCCATCCGGCTTTGGCACCAAAACAACTGGTGACGCCCAAGGGGATTGAGCGGGCTCAATAACGCCGGCTCGGAGCATCTTCTCGACTTGAGATTTTTCCTCTTCTCGGGCCTTCGGTCCTGCCCTGTAAGGGTGTTGCGCAATGGGCCGAGTGTTCGGAAGTAGATCGATGCAATGCTCTGTGACTCCAATTGTTCCGAGAGTACCATCCCACATGGGCGTAAACTCGCGAAGCATATCGCGTAGCTTCTCCCGATGGGACTCCGGTACGTGCTCCAAATTGAGCTTCATTAACTCCTCAACAGGGTTCGTCTGTTCAGTGCCAGGTGGCAACGGCTTAACCTCAAAAGGTGCTGGGGTGTCTGAAACCGAGTTCTTCTGGGTATCATCCGTATCGGCTTCAAGCGATTCATTCCGTAATTCGGCGAATTCGGCGGCCTCCTCCCCCTCCTTAGGGTCAGATACACCGAGCACGGTTCCAATCGGAATCTTCGTGGGTATCACTGCCGCTGGGTGCCGTAGTACCGTGCCAATTACTTGGTTCTTTGTTAACCATTGTTTGGTTTTGCCAAGATTGGCGACGAGGACCTTAAAGGCTTCATCCGGTTGAATCGTTACAACTCCAGTAGCCAAAGCGATCTGGCGCTCTTCATATAGTGCCAGTGACGGCTGCACTGTGTGTAGACCAAACTGTTTGGTGACGACTCGGACCCACACCTGGGACTCCGGTGGAAGGGGCACAGATTTGAGCACGTGCAACTTCGTTGATGCCACTGTGCCTTTGATAGGCTGATGTGCAGCCGGAAGCGGTACGCGTTTCCGCGTAGCGGCTCGCAGAGGTCTCCGGACAATCGGAATTATTGAACCGTCTTCCATTTCTATGGTACGCTTCCGAGGACGGATATTTTCCACAAACCTATCACAGAAATCACAACCCAGTATAACTGGTGCGGCTAGCGAGTCGCAAGCGACGAAATCTACCTTCACGAGGTGCCTTCCTAATCTTACCAGGAGCGAAATGTAACCAGCCGTACTAATCGGATTGTTGTTGGCATCCGAAATATCCATTGATGGACCGTAACGAACACGTTCCTGAAGAGCAGGCGGTATCAGTTTCCTGTGAATAAGGTTAGGAGCAGCGCCTGTGTCTAGGACCGACAACTGACGAACCATAAAATGTTCTGAAAGGCCGAGGTCGGCGTAAACTTTATAGTTCCGCTTGGCCATAACCAGGATTCTATCCGGGAAACGGGGATTACGGGCCCGTATCCACGGTCGACAAAGAACAAAAAAGTGTTCCGAATTCACGTCGGTGGCTGCCATTTTCCTTGATAGGATCGTAAGAGTCGGGGAGCGAAGCGGAGGCGCCTCGGGCGTCTTCTGCTTCGACTTGAAAGACGCCCCTCCCGTCGGGGATACTTAGTTTTTCGGAGCCGGAACCGCCTGATGCGGGCGATTTCCCTCCGCGGGACCTACCTGATTCCCGTTTACCGGTTCGCGACGCTGAGCCTGAAGGTTATTCTGCGCGAAGGCAGGGTTACCATGCATGGTTCCAGGAGCTCCCTGAAGGGCCAACGAATGCTTAGCGCCTTCATAGGATATTCTGGGGACCCGTGCCTGTTCTTCGGGCGTCAGAGACTCGAACTGAGTGACGATTTTCAACCTATCCCGTGCCGGGACCGTGCACTGCGGTGAGATATGACCAAATTCATAACATTCGTAGCAGATCACTGCGGTTGAACCATCGGTGGGACGCGCTATAACACGACCCTGCTGGGTGGTATCCCTCCATCCTGGGCGAGTTGTTCTCATCATGCGACCTCCATAGGGTATCGGTGCTGCCAGAGCTCGGCGGTCCTGAACACACAGGGCCGGATCGCACTCCGTAGACGGCACCGTTGTTGACGGCAATTCCGAGGTGGCAACTGAAGTGCCGATAGAACTCGGATTACTACCTATGAGGTGCACATTATCCATGTCCATACTGGCTTCATTCCCATATGAAAGGGCCAGAGAAGAGTCAGAATTATTGGCAAGCAGTACCTTACGAGGCTTCGACTTGGAGGGACGCCGAGCTCGGAGCGTATCCCCTTCAGCCTGGGCGTACTGTACCAATTCCAAATGGGTTATCTTCCAATTCTCTTCCCGATACCGGGCTACCAGTGCCCGAATCGCGGGATTTAACCCATCGACAAACATCGCGCATCTCTCCTGTGAAGGATGAACATTACCACAGCGGTGGAAAGCCTTATTCAGGCGCGTTGAATAAGCCGTTTCCGTTTCTTCCGGACGTTGCTTCAGTTCCCTAAGTGCCGAAGTAGCCTGCTGAATGGCATGACCAGTAGCGCATGAACTTAAGAGGTAATGAACCGCTTCGGGCCAACAAGTAACGCCGCCTTCTGAGGTTCTTGACGATCCAAGGATGGAATTAAACTGGTCTTCAGACTGACCTTTCAGGTAATAGGGGAGGGCAATGTACGCCTGTCCCTCTGTCATTCCGAGAGTATCGGCTTCATGAACGAACCTAGAGAGGAAATCCAGCACCCGGATGGGGTCTTCTCCTGTAAACTCGCGATTCTTGAGTGTCACGCTGAGCTTACGGATGTGGGCCCTCACCTTTTCGGTACTTCTAGAGGTTCTCTTCCCTTCGGGCTTCTGTGACCGATAGTAACGCTACGATAACAACTTCCGATAAAGCGGATTCGTAGGCTTCAACTCCTTAAGACCTGGACACTTAGCTCCCTTCTCACGGGTACGAATTGCACCTTGAGAGGTAAACGTGGCCCTTGAACGGGACGATCGAGAGTGTCGACGACGACTACCTTCCGAGGCAACGGACGATGACGACGACGACGATGACGAGCTGTCCGAGCTGTCAGAGTCAGAGTCCGAGTCAGACGAATCCACGTGGTGGCGAAACTCTTTTGAGGACTTGCGATGGCTCTTCTTATCAGAGTGATGAACGAAATCTTTCGAAACAGACTTCTCCCGTGGGGGGACTTCTACTTCTTCATCCATCCTAAAAATGGCTTCGAGGGTACCTAGACGAGCGTGAATTCGATCCGTTGTGGCACGGAACTCTTCCATTGTGTGATGATAGGCATCCACGAAACCCTGTGGGGAACCAAAGCACTCCAGAATTGAGTTCATTTCCTGTCTCAGGAGCAGGATTTCTCCCGAGACATCTCTCATTTGAGCGTCTTTCACTTCCTCGCGAAGCGATTCGACCTCCTTTTTGAGTGCAGCTTGAGAGCTAGCTCTCACCGCACTCTGGGCCTCAAGCATGCGAACTTGAGTATCCAATTCCGATAATACTGCGTCACTTGCCGCAGCAGCGGATGAGGGTCCTTCCAGAGAAATGGAAGGGGGCCCGGCCACTGGGGCATCAGACGTCTTCGACGGTTGTTTCCGGCTCCCGGATTTCTTCTCCTTCACCAGTAGCGGTTCAGGAACTGACCGCGCTTGCGGGGGTAAACCAGAACTGACAGAACGGGCCTTGGACGGACTTGGCCGTTTTCCGGATCCCATTCCAGTGACAGAAATAAACCCAAGCGGGGAAACAACTTCAAAAACAACAACAAACTTCTAGTTTCGAACTCTTATGAGTACGACGTCAATTAAACTTCCTTTTCAGGCTCTAGTCCACTAGACTCTTCTAAGTCGGGAGACCAGAATGTAGAGTAAACCCCAAAGAGTGTACGTGTCCACCAGGGTGTCCGAGTCCTGCTCCCACAAAAGGGCGAACTCAGAAGTAGAGCCCTCTGCCCGTGCGCGTGCCGCGTGGCAGCCGGGTGTAAACCGGAGACGGTACTGGAATAACCTGCAGAGGTAAAGAAGAGCGTGGGCCTAGAGAGGAATAACCGGCGACGGATCAAGAAAGAACGAGTCCAGAAGTGGAGCGATCAGTGCCGTAAGACGGTCTAGTGCTCCTACGGAGAACCACACGAGCGAAGCTACGGCCCGTGCCAACGGCGGGGACAGGGCCGATAGCGGAACGAGACACACACACACGTGTGTCCAAATATAACTCTATACAGAGGCGGAAGCGAGACCTTCACCAGGAAAACGATGAACTAAACAAAGATCCGGTACCTCGGCGAACGACAACAAATACGACCTGATACTGGGGTAATTGGAGAAACAAGCCAGAAACTGGTAGTAAAGAACTTCCTTAGGGACCCTGAGGGGTGATTGTACCGAGACCAGTCGTGGTTACTCTCCTTAGAGGAGTCGTGAACCTACGTAGGCAGTAGCAACCATGGCCCAGCCTTCGGGATGAAGACCACGTACTTCAAGAAGAAGATACGACTCAGGTGAGTTTTACTTAGTGGCTCCCGGGTGAGATCGCCCGAGCATATATACTATCTACTGTATCTAAAGCTGCGCACTCCCACGAGGGCTTCACACGTGGACAACCCAGTGTCAGGGTGCCACAGTATCTACCCAGCGGGTGTGACGCCAAATATATGGACAAATATGCCACAAGGCCCTACTGTACACCTATTTCACAGGTTTTATCCCCGATTCACCTAACAAGGTACGTCGTAACAATATTTCCAATTTCACCCGAAACGGGGTCCATATTCATAGTCTGACACGTCAGGGCTCAATGGATAGAGCTCCATTATAAGAACCTTCATTGTGCCGAAATCGGATTGCTATTGCTCCACAAAAATCTCGACCACATATATTCAACCTGTTTCAAAATGCTCTCATAATAAAGGGTGTTAACGGCCTGGTATAATTTACAATGGTTTTTCCATAACTTTGAAATGCCGGAGTTCTCAAATTTAATGGAAATTCTATCTTGAAAGCTATGGACATCATTTTCGCACACTTGTGAAACTACCACGTTACAAAACTGTTTGTGAGGCTATTTTAGGTGCAATGATGCCAACGAAAACAAAAACAAACCTCAGAATGGTACGACTTTAGGACTACATGTCACTGAATGTATTATAAAGGTTGAATGTTTTCTGCGTAGGCCAGTAAGTTAAATGTGTTTAAAAGCAGTTAGAATGCCTATATATCTCTTGCACACGTACGTTTGCCTCATATAATATTAAAACGTGCATTTTCTCAGTACTAGCTGATCGTCAAGAACTATAGCAACAAAAACATTAAGTACTTTTGAAGCATTATAAGTAGTTTTTAAGTTATATGTAGAAGTTTTGGGCGTTTAAACCTAAATAGTAATTCTACATGCAATCAGATGACCACTAGAGCACTTATTGCTTGGAAATGCTTCGCTTCAAATGATTATTTGGGGTAATGAAACTAGTTTGATTGCATAATTGTAGTTGTTTTCTAATGAATCGCTGAATTATGTGCAAAGCTTTATCCAATTTTTTACATTTCTCTCACTATCTGTGCTGACCTCATATGAGGTCATTTTGACCTCATATGAGGTCAACGCGTTGGTCCGATAGACACTAGCTTGCAGCAGTCTAAGTTTGTTACTAATCATGTACGTATCTGTAAGAATTCAAGAACCGTTTTACGTAGTATTTTTTGTAAAAAAAATTAACACCAATACAATAAGATATGCTATAGGCAGAGCCAACTAAACGCATATGTTTAATACGAATAAAGGGCTACAAAATTATTAAAAAGACTGAGACAATCGAATATAGTTCATTGTTATCCATAGTCTTTTTAGAGGGCAACAGAACAAAACAAAGGTACTAAGTACAGTGTTTTTATTCTGTCCAATTAAAATTACTTTTCTGAGCCGTAGCGTAGTCTGCAGACCCGGGAGCCCGTCAATAAGAAAATTGTACACGGTAGATTGTGGGCGCGGAGCTTAAGCTACAATTTATCTCACGCAGGCAAGCCTTGGAATTTACAATGTGCAACCTGTTAAAGTTGCAAGATTGAGTAGTCGTAGTTTACGCCACCACTTGGGCGGCAAAAACGTTAGTTGCAGTTGGGGTGAGGTTGAAGACGCAAAAGAATACAGTGAAGGCCCGAGGAGGGCGCGAAAGTAGTGAGCGTTGAAAGTAGAGCGTTGGCCGTAGAACTGGTTGAAGCGGAGCGTATGCGCTTTAGAGGAGGCGGCCTGGAGCGGCAATGCCCAGGGCGATGCTATTAGAGCATCTCCACCCATTCTCCAAACTCCAAACTCCAAAATTTCAGGCCTTGACATTTCACGCACTGTTGTCGTCAGCTTGTTGTGCATCATGATTGGTGCGAGCGTGTATTCAAAAAATTATTATTTATTTAGTCTTCCGCCGACTGACTTTGGAGTCGGAGTCCAATCTCCAAAACTATGTTCCAAATCGAGAGGTTTTGGGGCACGATTTGATCGAACTCCAATCCGAAGTTATTTTCTAAAATCTTTTTTCAAGGTAGGCTGTGGCCCAATCAGAGTTGATAATTGCGCTTACGGCTACTGTCGTACTTTCCTTTTGAGAGCCAGTCATATGGTAGCATGTGTCGTACGTGTCGTCAGCTTTTATTTGGAAATTGGAGTTTGGAGATTGTGTGGAGATGCTCTTTGAGTAGATGGAGAGGCGAGTGGTGTTAGACGGTTCATCACTCACCTGAAGTGACTAAAGCTAGCTTGTGAAAACGTGAGGACCACATTAAAGCTAAAATTCATATTAGTAACGTAAAGGACCTAGTAGTGGTTCACGCAATCATTCAAAAGTACACAACCATATGGTTGTATGTATATATATACTGCTTCTGTGGGATATGATAGGCGATTTATATTCACAAACTGGTGGATACCGGGTCACTCGTTGGTCGATACCGGAAAACATCAATATCTTCCCATCCGTAACCATAATTCACTGAGAACCAGGCGACAAAACAAGCTCTGATTTTATGTGTATTTGCTCCGACAGAATGTGAGAACCAATCACATACCAGCCTATATTTAAGTTTCTTCCAAACCTGCTCCCAAAACTTGCTTAGAAAACTTGCTTCCAAAACTTGCTTCCAAAACTTGCTTCCAAAACTTGCTTCCAAAACTTGCTTCCAAAACTTGCTTCCAAAACTTGCTTCCAAAACTTGCTTCCAAAACTTGCTTCCAAAACTTGCTTCCAAAACTTGCTTCCAAAACTTGCTTCCAAACGCTGTTTGTCATTTTCGTGTCCCAACGATACGTGGTCAGGTGGTCTGTGTACATGAATGCCAACCTCCATCACCAGCCGCCTCAGCTTGTCGTAACTCTCCTGTTTGGCACTCGCGCCACGCTTTTTTTCACATTTGATACCACGCAAAGCCATCACAGCAGAAATGAAATCCAACACAGAGTACGAAGCCATCGCCGAATCGAACGCTCAGCCGCTCCCTCCGAACCCGGTTAGACGCTCCTCACCATGGTCATTCTCCTCGTATGGATCTCGCTTCGTTCTTCTCATTATGGCTGTAGCTGCTTTGGCGTTCGTGTCTGTTCATCGCCATGATCTATCCGAGTGGTCAAGGAATCGCGTATTCATGCCGTCGCGCTCAATTCTTCCTTTGGTACCTAAAACGCTTTCCCAAGTCTGCCAAGAACTGGACAGTGGTTTCAGCTACGGATGTTGGAACAGTGATGCGGATGACACCGACCTGTGTAAGATCTGCCGAGCAGGTCGCTTCCGTACTACTCTTCCAACCAAATACGCTATTGCTCGCACCAAACAGCCTTCTACACCTGCGAAGGTGGTTACGAATGGTATGTCTCACACGCAGATCATGAAGATACCTTCCTCTATTCGCGGAGCTCTTTCCGATATGTGCTCGCAACTGGATAACGGATTTAGCTACGGATGCTGGAACAGTGATGCTAGTGACACTGATCTTTGTAAGATTTGTAGAGCCGGTAGCTTCCGTATGCTGACGCGAAACAAGGTTGGTGTGACTTCGGAAATGCAGGTGAAAGAAGATTTAATGAAGCTGCAATCTGTTGACGTTTCGAATACGATTCGCGGAGTTATATCCGACCTGTGCTCAGAACTGAACAATGGTTTCAGCTACGGGTGCTGGAACAGTGATGCGGATGACACCGATCTGTGCAAGATCTGCCGAGCAGGTCACTTCCGTACTACTCTTCCAACCAAATACGCTATTGCTCGCACCAAACAGGCTTCTACACCTGCGAAGGTGGTTACGAATGGTATGTCTCACACGCAGATCATGAAGATACCTTCCTCTATTCGCGGAGCTCTTTCGGATTTGTGCTCGCAACTGGATAACGGATTTAGCTACGGATGCTGGAACAGTGATGCTAGTGACACTGATCTTTGCAAGATTTGTAGAGCCGGTAGCTTCCGTATGCTGACGCGAAACAAGGTTGGCGTGACTTCGGAAATGCAGGTGAAAGAAGATTTAATGAAGCTGCAATCTGTTGACGTTTCGAATACGATTCGCGGAGTTCTATCCGACCTGTGCTCGGAACTGGACAATGGTTTCAGCTACGGGTGCTGGAACAGTGATGCGGTTGAGACCGACCTGTGTAAGATCTGCCGAGCAGGTCGCTTTCGCCTAGGTGTGGCCTAATAATGTTGAATGTCAACGCGCAAGGGATGATAGTGTTGTGTACGATATTGAAGCGCGGCATAGAGCAGATAAGGCCGAAAACTGATTCAGTGATCCTTTTCTTTTTCTGCTGCTTCTCGCTTGCTCTCAAGGGGCGAAGGTTGAAGCATCCAAACTCGTATCTTGACGGGCACTTTTCCCGCACAAATCTAATAAAAGAAACAAAAGAAATGCGTTTTGGTGGCCTACGTCTGAGACAAGCAATGAATGGCGGCCTCAGCCTGGCTGAGTCAGCCTGGCTGAGTCAGCCTGAGACAAGGAATGAAGCGATGGCCAAGTGGACGCGTCTCGTCGGTTGAATATCTCTTACAGCGCGGCGCTTACAGCAACTGCGTCCGCAAAATTTGTTGAGAAACAGTGGGCAACCCAAATTCAAATTAAAAATTCCAAACTTTGCAATCAGTTGTTTTATAAATGCCAATCTGGAAACAATTGAATTTTTCAAAAACATCTACAAAAACTTCGCTGGATACTTCATCCGACTCGGCCGTGCTCTCCGGAATCACAAGCTGCGCCCTCTTCACCACATGGTAGTGAGCCACGCCGTCTCGCACCAGCTCTTTGAACGGCAACCTGTCCAAACCCGCTTTCAAAAACGGCACGCTCGAAAGCTGCGTTACGTCCAGCCCCATCTCATACGGCACATACTCATAGAACAGCCGTTTTGTTCGGATATACAGCGTGCGCGAATTCACTGATGCTCATGCACGTTTGGGGCGACACGGGCAGACCGGCACGACGACGGAGGTACGGTACAAATGAACGTGTATGGCGGTAGAGAGTTCACATGCTGCGAAACGCACGAGAACTTGTCACTGAACGCGGAACAAAGTCGCTCAAACGGCTATCTTTGCACGGCGAGACGCAGCGTAGACTTGCCGGTGAGAATGTGTCGTTGACGCACAGCGCTGTAGTTTCCAAGATATGGATACTACTCCACAATTCCAGCACCTGGATTCAAGATGCTGCCGCATACGTCCACGGTGGGAAAGTATACGAAGCTGGGACTGTTCGTGACTTGTTGCAAATATGCGCATTGCAGGCTGCACGGTATTCGGTAAAGTTACACTAGAGTAAGTGCATGAACGCGCTTGGCGCTTCACTGCGCTGCAGCCTGCGCGCTGCAACACGCCGCTGTGGATGCTGCCCAACGGCCACGCCGCAGAACAGATGCTCACTCAATCACGGACATATTTCACAAAGTGTAGAACGTGCAGCCATTCTGGTTCGCGTGCTTGGTCACAAGAGAACTGTAATGCATGTATTTTTGGAAAGCCAGTCTTCATCATTTCTTCGTTTGGATGCTCTCCCTGTCTACTCGCTTTTGTTTTGCCTTGCCGTAGAAGAGGAGTTGGAACATGTTTGTATTTGTCTGTATGCTGCAAAGGTTCAAAACTGTTCGCTGATGGGGTGGCACTGATGTAAGCAGTAGAGGGAGTGCTCAAGGTAAAGCCTGGTCATTACAAACTGAAGGAGTACAATAAAAGTGAAACACCTGTTCAGTACACACTCAGGGAGTACAATCCAAGTTAAGCACACTGATGCACACGAAAGCGGTACGTGCACCGGCAAGCACGTAGGCATTGCAGACATCCCGGCGCACGTAGTTTCTTACGATTGCCGGCACGATTGTAACTGTTCCCACAGGGTGCTACCTAATCTATATAGATACCAAGATTGGGCGGTTAAAATAACTGAAGCTACATGATTGCCATGGTTTGAAATCTTGATTACAATCTGAGGCCCGTTCTTAACAGAGATAGTTACTAAAGTTACAGGCATCATTTTGTTTTCAAACGTGTGAAGTGCATTGTGCTCACTACTACTACTGTTCTCATATGGACATGGACATGCGTTTTTGGCATGTACCCAACAATAAAATAAAATTAATATATATTTACAAAGCGAAAAATTAAAAACAAATCTGATAGAACGATTCTGCATTGTATCTTCTGCGGGGTCGCTTTTGAGCGACCCCAAAAGCGTGGACAATGGACAATTTAGATTTTTGTCCATGTCCATATGTAGAAAGGGCCTTAGATAGCGGTGCAAGAGAACCGTTCGGGTGTGGGACATGAGAGGTAGGCTGGCGGAGATTGAGAGCGGCGGTGAAGACGGGCATGACGGGGTGATAGTGTGCGTGGCGGTGAGTGCGGACGGGAAGCGGATCGCGTCGGGGTCGCGAGACGGGACGAATCGGCTGTGGAACGGCGAGAGCGGCGCGCTGCGGCCAGAGGCGCTGCGCATGCACACCGAATGGGTGTGCGACGTTTCGTTGAGCGCGGCCGGGCGGCGGCTCTCGTGCGGCGGCGGTGACGACGCGACGGTTCGAGTGCGCGACGTGCGCAGTGCGCGCGTCGCGACGGCGAGCCGCTGCGCGGCCACAGCCGCAGCGTGTCATGCGTGGCGATGGGCGCGGACGGGGCGCGCGCCGCGTCGGCGTCCACGGACGCGGAGGTGCGCGTGTGCCACACGCAGCGCAGCGCTGCCCTTGTGGAGCCGCTGCGCGGCCACGAGGAGGGCGCCACGTGCGCGGGCATGTCCGCGGACGGCATGCGCGTGGCGCACGCGTTGGGGTCGTATGGCAGGACGCAGCGCGTGTGGGACGTGGCGGCGCACGTGGCCACGCACCGCTTCCCCAGCGCCGGTTCGTATTCTCCACGTGTCGTGTCGCTGCGCAGCGCGAGCGCCGTCGTTTGGCTTTGCGATCATCGCAGCGCGCACGAGTGCAGTCACTAGTAGATAGAGCTAGATACATATGATAGACAGTTTGGAGCACTCGACTTGAGTGCCGCATCCGGCGCCGCCGCCCTGTCCATGGCGCTCCACCGAAATGGAGCTCGAGCTTAGCCACTCGCGGCGCCACCGTCTGTGGCTCGGCCGCGCAAGATGTGCTGAGGGATACGCTTTACCGCAGCTGCAAGCTCGGCTTCTTTTTACGAATCTCGCCGTTCATCCTCCTAACTTCAGGGCAGAAACTGTCATGCGCGAGAGAAGGGCCCGCCTTGCAACGAGTAAATTGTTCAAGAGCACTTTGGATTGCGTTCTTACGCTTTCTCTAGACTGAGGAACACCAGCTCCGTCGGAAGTCAACTACTGACTGCTCTTGCATTTTGTTCGTGGTTTTGCTTCGCTCCGCTACTGGTATTCTGTTTTTCAACCACCCTCTCACCTTTCAAATTAGTTTCACAACTACTTTTTAATTTGTATTTCTATCTTTTTTCCCATTTCGTTGTAAGGGACAGCAGATCGGCAGCTCACAGCACCACAGCTCACAACGACTCACGAGCACTTGTCATGTGCGAATGTGAAACGCTGGCTTTATGCGATGGCCTTCATCTTGTATCATAGTCCTCTCCCGTTCAACAAATTCAGGATGAACGCAGCGGCTGCGGTATACAGCACGCTCTTGAACCTATGCCACCAAATGCTCTTGTTGCTCACGATATGCATGTCTGTGAAAAACATTAGTAACACTAACAAAACGCTCATAAAGCTTCCCTTTAGGCAAGACCGCAGAAAACATCTGAGACACCAGCACAATTACCGTGCCGGAACCCTGTTTATGGATTGACTTAAACACGTCTCGACCAATTCCCTCAATTGTCCAAACCGAGGTTGGGAAGAGAGTGGATGAACTCTGTCAATGCAGAAAGCCCAACTAGCTTGGAAGTATGTGCTTCTGTGCCTTCGAACCAGAAGACCCACAAAAAGTCCTTGCCCAACGACTGAACAGAGCTATTTATCCCAATCACGTGGCGATAAGACGATCCTGTGCGTGTATGAAACTAGGATTGTTGTACAAAGTCACCCTTCGGTTGGTTGGTGGAGGGATACCACTCGTCGTCGTCGACCATTGTGCCTTACGACACGGCGTGCTTTGAACTTCAAAGCACGCTGTTTGGTAAGTCAAAGTTTGAACGCGTCAGTTGTTCATCGAGGCCATTCTATGAAGCTCGCTGCAAAGGGAGTGGCATCTGTCCTCGTTTAGTATGTGTAGGCAAATCCTCGTTGTACCCTTTTATCAGTTCCATCAGTGAGATTTTGTGATTGTTGGTTTGCTTGCGTGAGGGGCTAGATGTTTTCTATGATCCGCACTCCCCTAATTGGTGATGTAGTCGACGTCTTTCGTCAAAGGATACTCCGTATATATATGTATGTACTCAGAGACACGAGGCTCAAAACTAGCGCAGCAGACACTCACGACTTCCCGAATCAGTATTCCCAAAGCGAGCCCGCCTAATATCTCTGTCAAAAATGTTCATCGCACTATGGATCTGTTTTGCCTCACTTGCCATTGCCTACTTTCCTCCCCGCCCGACTCCGGCTTATGACGGGAACTGTGAAAAGAAAAGTGACTGTAATTATCAACCCGGCTCAGTCTGTCACAACTTTCGACCTAACACTGAAAGAAGGTACCCTGCCCCACGTCCCCTTAATCTGTGTGTGGTGCCTGCGCAACTTGGGGAAGAATGTGGGGAGATCCATTTCAAGATTTGTGCTGGTAACCTTCAATGCCATGAAACGGGCAGTGGGTACGGCAAATGCGTGAACAATGTCGACGTTGGAGATGCGTGCGATGAACAGAATCGCATATGCCGCGGCTCATGCACGAAAGGAAGGTGTGAAGCCAATGAGGTTGGACCGGGAGCATTTTGTGGTGGGTCTTTTACGAGGTGTCGGCGAGGATTGCAATGTGTTCCTCACCAAGGCAAACGAAGATGTGCACCTCCTCAGAACGTCGGTGGAATTTGTGATCATCCTTTCTGGGTTTGTAGGAGTGGCCTTCGCTGTGTGACCCATTTCTGCCGTTCCTAGAGAGAGATTACATATATCGAATTTAAGTATTATGAAACAGATGGAAAAGGTGTGATCGTGATGTTTCAGATCTATTGTATCCATTCGCATTCTATGAAAAGGGCTGAATTGAAGATGATAAACTTTCTATTTCTATTCTCCACCGTGCTGTTGGACGGCATTGCGTGCACGTTTGTGCTCCTATGCGCCTCGGTCACCATAGCAATCGAAAAATCGTTGAAGCGCAGGGATGACCGTCTGCAATATTTCTCACCAGGTACCGCCGTTTTCAGATTGGAAGTTTACAAAGCACTCATGGTTTCTGATAGTGCTAAGAAAGCTATTACTGGAGTTGCCTGTCCATTCTAAGTTTAATGCTTGGGGCGGAAGGCTGATATCTTCTCTTTCTTTTTTTAGAAATACAACTGCTCTATGATAGGCAAGTCGTTCGAAGACTTACAAAACATTATTCACATTTACACATATTCCCTTCCGACAGGAATGCTAAATGCGCCACAAAATCCAGCACATTATTGAAAAACCTATCAAAGTGCCCATAATGAAGCCCGCCATAGTGGTTTTGTTGACCTGTATGTGCATCGAGAACCATTCTTGGCATTAAATGCAGGTCTTCATTGGCTGGTATCAGAAACCAGCCACACTGCATTTCAGGACGTGGAGAACTGGAGTTATGTACCAAGTTGGTACCTTTTGTAGCGCTTTCTGAAATATGGAGGATCTGGAGCATGCTGGAAATTCACAAACAACGGGTGTTGACGATATCCGTAATTTAAGATTAGTTTTGTTTACAAATTGTAACGCGCAAGCACAATTAGGTGTATAAATTACAAATGAGTGTGAGAAGTTATCTGAATTTAATTTTCTTGCACTTGTGCTGCCGGAAACGTACATCAATGATTTACGGTCAATTCAAAAGTGATTAATTCAATAATACTATTGCACATTTCATGTACTGTGCGCACTAAACTACACGTATTGTTTCACACATTCCTATTCTTTTGCAAGATAAAAACTTTTCCCGTAACTCTATATAATGGCGGTGCGCCCGATGCGGTTCACAGCCACATCGCTGTGCTCTGTTTCAGCGGCCAGTAATTTATATACACAGCAATGTGAACAGAAAAGCGAACTATACGGTGCACGCGCCACTGCCAAGGAGAACAGCACGCGTGTCCACGTGCGCCCGGTGCGCCACCACGTCGCACACGCGCAGCGCATTGTCACATGCCGCCGACGCCACGCCCACGTGGCCACGCCCTACGGTCGTGCCCGCTGCGTAACACGCGAACGATGTGAAACAATTGGGGTACAAAAGCGTCTGGCCGGACAGCTGATGAACGTGGACAACGATTCTTGTAGTGAGCTCCCACAAACGAGGCACAGCCGCGCTGTGCGCCATCTCCGTAGCCAAATACGAGCGCGTCATTAACACCATCGTGCACGCGCGGCACGCAAACTCAAGTGTTCCTCGCGGCGACGTTGGGCGCAACACCTCCCCCCGTCCGGAGCTGCGCTTCAGTTTGCTCCCTTGCTCTCGCTCAACTTTCTGGTTGCCTGCTGCACTCCACTGCGCGCAGCCGCGCGTGGAGCCGACTGTGCTAGTGATTGTGGTAGTGGACCACGTCTGTCGTGTGCGTGCTGCAGCTGCCTTCCGCACTGACGCTGTGCGGCGCACGCGCTTCGTTGACTGACTCGCTTATGCGTGCGTTAACCGTTGCAACCTGCCTCCCGCCTGACAAGGGTTCATAGCCGAAAACGAAAACAATAGCGATACTGTTTTATAACAAACTACAACTTTATGCTTATCAGTTTGTATCATGAGTAACAAATGCGGTTTAGTAATGAATATAATGTATCACTAAACTTTTGCTTTCAGCGGTAGTCAGTTAGTCAATAGCCACCCACTTTTTTTTTATTAGTTAGTCAGACAAAAATGCGGCTCCTTACTTTGCACAAGAGCGCACCGCTTCGACAGGCAACGCCAATCTGCCGAATTCTGAGCTTGCCATCAATTTATGCAGAAGCACCGACAAAATACGGGATCCCAATCAGGTTTGTATCCATCCGCGCACAGGGTTTCACAGGAGACATTCAGAAATTTTGGTTATCGAGTGACAGATAAACGTCGCTGAAGCATTGGTGAGAATTACAAACGACGAAGATGAAGAGATGGAGTGAGCCAATTCTGGAACACAAATGTAGTGGTGGATTAGGAAGATCGATGTATTAGTTAATAGTGTGCGCTTTCATAAGCACCTTTATCTTATTGATGGTGCAATACACCATGAGAGAAACCAGCGTGATGTGTTAGGATTTATCGCTGATGTTTGCTACGTACCCAAGGGTATGCTCACGATGAGGCGTGTGCATGAGCAGGGGCTCATGTCGTGAGGAAGGGAGCGAAGTGAATTGAAGGCTGTGGTAAAGGGAAGGCTCTAATGTCGTAATGAGCTGTAATAAACTCGAGAGATACCGTGAAGACAATGGAATGGTAAGGAATAATACCTTCATATGATTAGTATTTATTTGCGTTTTGTGGAAATATGCGTCACGGAAATGGAATCACTTACATAAAATCGGTGTACAGTTACCACGACGTCCTTCACACCGGAACTGTTGAAGGCTTCGGACATCCTAGTAACAAAAGGCCTATAGGACAGACATAGGTTACGTCATAGAGTACACACAACTAGTGATCCTGACACTTGATAGAATTGCTTATAAAAACTGCATCGACAGACTACGAGAGCATCGAAACGCTTCTACAGTCTGGTCGCTTACGATTCAAATCGTGAAATCTAATACTTGTGTGAAATTCAATCAGGCTTTCCAACGTTTAGAAGATGCCATCCCACGCTCTGAAATTGTTGTACCGTTGGTAATTTGCGGGCCCTCAAAATTGGGCACCCGATGTCACAAGAAGTGTAGGGGCAGGTTAGTTGCAAAGCATCTGCTATACGGCAAAGGATTGCGTCGCCGAAATGCAGATGTGTTTTATTGACATGACAATACCCCAAAACAATGGTTTGGATGATCGTTTACTGCTGCATCTGCATCTGACAGAATCGAAGCCCACGGCCAGATATGCAAAAGAAGCCGAGCTTGCAGCTGCGGCACAACGCACAAGCCTCTGCAGTGCCGAGCCACAGACGATGGTGTTGCGGGTCGCTGAGCTCGAGCTCCATTTCGGTCGAGCCCCATGGACAGGGCGGCAGCGGCTCCGGATGCGGCACACACGTCGAGTGCTCCAAACTGCACACGTGCGCGCTGCCATCCTCAAGCCAAACGACGGCGCTCGCGACGCCCAACGAAACGACACGTGGATCATACCAATCAGGGAGGGAGAAGCGGTGCGTGGCCACGTGCGCTGCCACGTCCCACACGCGCAGCGTCTTGTCCTCCGACGACGCCACGCGCGTGCCGTCCGCGGACATGTCCACGCACTCGACCCAGCGCTCGTGGCCGCGCAGCGGCTCGCCAACGGCGGCGCCGCGCTGCGTGTCCCACACGCGCACCTCCCCGTCAAACGACCCCGACGCGGCGCGCGCCCCGTCCGCGCTCATCGCCACGCATGACACGCTGCCGCCGTGGCCGCGCAGCGGCTCGCCCACGGCGCGCGCACTGCGCACGTCCCACACTCGAACCGTCGCGTCGTCACCGCCGGACACGAGCCGCCGCCCGTCCGCGCTAAACGAAACATCCCACACCCAGTCGGTGTGCCCGCGCAGCGCCTCTGGCAGCAGCGCGCCGCTCTCGCCGTCCCACAGCCGAATCGTCCCGTCCCGCGACCCCGACGCGATCCGCTTCCCGTCCGCACTCACGGCCACGCGCACAATCGCCGCATCATGGCCGTCTTCACAGCCGCTCTCAGCCTCCGCCTGCTCGCTGCTCATGTCCCACACTCGAACCGTTCCGTCCTCATCCCCATAAAGTCCCTCTACACCGTCTTCCGATGCTCCCACAAACGTAATGTATTCCCCATCACAAAGAACTGTTGTCACGGCGCCCCCATTCTCATGCTCCCACGACCCAAACGCTCCATTCTCCGATGCCCAGAGAATCTTGCTGTCTTTTGCAGCAAACTCCACGTTTGTCACCGCATCTCCAGTCTCAGCAACACCCAAACTTCTTCCAGTTTCTGCATGCCAGACGCGAATACATTCATCGCTCGATCCGGAAGCAATCTTTTCCCCATTCTCACTGAATGCCACACACAGTACCCCACCTTCATGTCCCGATAGCGCCTCACAAACCGCTTCTCCGTTCTCCGCGTTCCATACCCATACCGTGCCGTCAACCAATCCACACACAACCTTTCTTCCACTCCCACTCACAGCAACACAAAACACCGTCTCTTCTCTCCCGGTTTCCATTTCACGAGGCGCATCACCGCCCTGCAAGTCCCACAGTAATACCTTGCCGTTGTCTTCAAGCCCACATGCAACCCATCTTGAGTCCTCGCTCACACAAATGCACCACGCCGAATCCGTGCTCTGTCCAATCACAGTCTCCACACTCAACTCAGCGTCCCACTCACCCCCGTCGACATCCACGCACACAACTGTTTGTCCATCTTTTGACATTGCAGCCCTCCGAAAACTTCCTGCAATTTCGGCTGTGCTTCGACTTCCGTACATCACATTATACTTCACTACTCGCACAAATTCATTCCCAAAATGGCAGAGCACCCTCAGATCGTTTCCCTTCTTCACCACTCCAATAACTTCCCCTCCCACTGAAATGCTCTCCATAACAGCCCCTCCTGCAGCTGTCAGGAAACCTTTCTTTGCCTTCAGCCATGGTCTTTCTGCAACCTCTTCAATCTCATTCACAAACCTCCGTGTGGTCTCGCACTTTTCCGAGTACCCCACCAGACGTCCGTACAGCTGAAAGTGGGCTTCTCGAGCGTTCTCCATTACGGCATGATGGCTCAATCGTACTGCATTTGCAATCACCCCCAGAGCCCTCTTCTTCTCCTCCTTTCTTTCCATATCAGAGCAATCCACAGCCTTCTTCCCGGTGGAAATGCCACTCTCAACACCAAAAATTCCACCACTCTGCATACGCTTCACCACCCATTGCGGTTTTAACAACAACCAAAGCAATTCTTCATACTCTCCAGCTTCATGCAGCAGTCGACAAACGTTATTTTCGATATATCCGTCATCATCTATCACATTCCACCATTCTCTTCTCTTCCGCTCGGTTGTACGGTATGCAACCGCCAATTCGTCCGCAACCTCCCCATCATTCACGCTCGATTTCCAGCAACATAATCTTTTCAGGTTCACCCAAACACCAGCGTTCCTTGTTTTTCTCTTATCGACTTTCACAGAAACCCTCCTCGCTTGAGATTCAATAGCATCTCCACAGCCACTAAAGTAGTTGTTCAACAAGCGTTTGAAATGCCCTTGCTTCGCATTATTCGTATCGAATAGGAGAGAATCAAGGATATCGTCGTGAACACGCAGCACCGAACTCAATTCTCCTTTACCCTCCGGGATTGCCACATCCACGACAGCAACCGAATTGAGCGCTTTCATCACTTCCAGAGCGCTCGCCTCCTCGCTCAAACCCCACAGCCGTCGAAGCATCGATACGGGCACCTCTTGTTGTTTCTGTAGTACACACAGTGATCGATGCATCTCCCGAATGGATAAAGGAAAGTTCCCCTGCTCAATTCTCTTCTCCCAACGAAGCTCCAGTATTGAGATAGAGGCGTTTGTAACATTCCGAACCAGTCCATATCCCGTCACTTTGCCCTCAATTATCGTATTCGGTTCCCTCTGCAGTTTCTCATTATACAAACGCAGAGCATCTTCTTTGGGTCCCTTCAATGATGAGAAGTACTCTCGAACGCCTGACCCAGTGACCGCGAGCAGTAAAGGTATTCCCACACATGCCTCTAATATACGCTCCAATGCTTCTTCGTTTACCTTCTTCTTAATAGTGTCGTGATCCATCTCTGAGTGTTTCAGGAATATAACTCGCGAAGCTTCAGCTTCCCTTGGCCCAAACTGTATACATTTTTCGGCTTCCTTGGCCAGTTCTTTCTCCCTCGTTGTGTATACAAGGCGGCTTTCTGTGTTAATCATATCAGCCAACACGTAGAACGTATTTGCGTCGAATCCATTCGCCATCCAAACATCATCAACAAGAAATAGGCATGTGTGGCGTGCGAACCAAATCCCCGCCTTATCTACAGCTTTCTGTAGTTGTTTCATACTGCGTATGTTACTTGCAAGCCGTTCATCTCCCTGTCGCTTCAACAACGCGGGCTATCTCCTGAATGAGCACATCAATTCCAGCATCTTTGCCAAGACGCATGAACTGCACACCATCGGGGAACCTCGATTTGACACCGTCAGCATATTTTAAGCCCCGTAGGGCACAGCTCTTCCCAATTCCACCTCGACCAGCAGCCAGTAACATAGCCAGTATCTTATACTCCGACTGTTCTAGAACAGCCGCCTTCAGCCTTCCCTCGAACGTATCTGAGGAATTGTAATCCAGGGTGAGTCTTGGTGGGTTGTGCGGAACAGTACCAGATGTTCTGAACACTCTGGTTCACTCTTTGAGACGCCGGTTTGATCTCGAGTGGGCGGTATATAACCACCAAGTCAGGTTTCTCTTCTCGAAGGCGTTCCAAGATTCTGTTTTGTACCATTTCAATGAAGGATTCTCTGGTGGAGGCCATGTTGGAACGGTCGCGGTTGGATGCACCGAGGTCGTTCTCGATGCTCCACACTGTAGCGGCTGTGTGTAGTGCATGCGAAACATCTTGGAGAGGAACTGTACCATCCATGGCCCGCTTGATGAGCCCGTGCTGGCGAAAGAGACTGCTGTATGTATGGACGATGTCTGGGTCGCGGCAGTCGCGCGTGGTAAGACGGTAGAATACAGGGATAAGCAATGGAGGCGTGTTTTCGGGGGCTACAATACCGTCATAACGTTTGACGAAGCAAATAAGCTCACGCATTGGCCACTCCTTGGCAACGAATTCGGGACTCATGATGAAGACGCCGACGGGAGCGGTTTGCATGGCGTGGTCCATGACGTTTGGGCAATGGTCGCCGAGGCGGAAAGACTGGACGTCGAAGAAGATGGAGATGCCACGTCTGCAAAGTCGTTCATACAATGGACGGGCGATGGTCTCCTTGTCTTCCCCGGCATGGCTAAGGAAGATGTCGAAAGATTGCATCTGCGCGGAAGCAGACGACGAAGATGCGTTTGAAGACATGGAAGGAAAATGAGCGTCTGCGGGCGGCTACGAACGCGAGATGAAAGTGTGGGTAAGGGTGCGTTGGGAGTGAGTGCTGCGGAAGGAAGAAGAGGGAGGCGATACGGCTGAGGTAGAGCACGGAGCCGTCGTGGGAGCTGGGGCGGAGCAGGCTCGAGAAGAAACGAGCGTGCGCACGTGGAGGCAACGGCGCGCCAACTGTTGTCTGTGTGATCTCGATTGTCGACAACGCACCACATCGGGCCGCAGCCAATGAAATTGATTGCTCGATACCTGGTGAGCGCGAGTGTGAATCGAGTTTGGCCCGGCCCCAAAACATAAAAACGTTTACACGCAACACACGTGCCTGTAAACGGAGAAGGACACCGTGCAAGGTGGGAGCGCGACATGTGGACACGCATGCGTTGCACGTGTAAACCAAGAAAGCTTTCCCGGGAGCATGCGGGAAAGTTCAAAAGCACCAAAAACCATAGTTTTGAATCCTGCAATATATGTTTCTAAAAGTTTAATTCTCTGTTATTGTGGCAACCAATTTTCGTGTATAGACTCACGCAACCAAAGGAGTCTTTTATTTTTTCATGGTGCCGTAGATTTACCTGATGCGCAACTGTGTTCGTCAGCATATGAATGTTAAAACGAATTTGAAAGCCTTTCTTCTCTTTTTTACAAGTGTATTAAAAATATTTATCCATAAAACTATTTTTCTGCTAAATAAATCTGAAAAGGCGGTTAAAAAAGTATAGTATTATATGCCAGTCCCTGCTGCCAAGAAAACTTCCTATTCTGCGACGAGAAAAAAAATTTCAATTCCACTAAAACAGCTATGCTTTTGATCACAATTTTCAATATGGGAAAGTAAAAAAGAGAGCTCTACACTTTATGTAACTAACTATTTTTAATGTAAACTGATTTCCTCGCAATTTCCACGCTTCAAAGCGATATGCTTTATCTTGGTAGTCTTTGCAGCTGATCAAATAAATCTATTTGTAACTTCCACATACTCTTAGATCTATTTTACTGAGGCCAGACGTCCATTAATTCCCATCTGTATATTTTTTGAATAATTGGAAATATTTTGACTACATATATGTATTTACAGTAAGAACTACTTGATTATCACTCTTGTGAAACTTCAACCATAAATATCCTCTTACAAATGGTGCTGTGCCATATATCTAAGGTTTTAGTCTTTACAAATATATAAAGATATAAAACTCTCGTTCTTTTATACAGTTCATAACAGTTCTATGACTTTAACAAATGTTTTCTCTGCATTGAATGGAACTATCAATAGACTGCAAAATTGTTCATTCGGGTTATATTATACTCCTTCGAAACAGGTTTTCTCCGTTTTCAATTTCCAAGTACACGATATTAGCAAAAGCAAAGAAGCATATGGAGTACAGATGAGGATTGTGTCTGAACTTGTAACTCAGAACTCTATACTTTTTCATGCTCTGATTAAACTTCTCATGGCGAGCCCTTACCTGTTTGTGCTGTCCTGGGTGTGCTGCAGACACCGAACTTGGGGTAGTACATCTCTCATCCATATGGCCGTTGTCTGCTAAAGCACGTTCACCCTTTCTTAACATTTTTTTTCATCCTCTTTCTGAAAATTGTGACGTACTTTGCTTCTCCACACAGAAAAAAACCGTAAGCACAAACCATTTGACCAGAAACTACACTCTAACGGATTTCATATCGCAGACCTGGCTCATTAAACTCATGAGAAAACCACTTCGAACTAAAAGGAGATGGTTTCAATATTTGAAAATCAACGCCGTCGATGAAGACATGTACTTTGTCTACATTTCTGCATACTTTTTTTCCATGTTATCTGCATTTTTGTTTGTATTTGTTTTGATGCATTTAAGGATCGAAAAGTTTTTTCATCAGCATCAACAATTTTATAATTGGCTGATTCCGTGGCATAGATTTTTAAGAACAAGAAACTCCAAAGCAAGTGAACCGGCCGAATAAAAATTGAGAGTGCTGGATTAATTCTACGCCACAAATCAGCACAGACGTGATGGCTTGCTCCAAAGAGTGCAAAAAAGCGTCTTCGTTTAACGATATAGCTAAGTTTAATACTGCGTTTGATAATGACCTCCGCGTTGTTTTGAAAGTTTGCAAGACTGCAATACGTATCGAAGTTGAAGGTGAGATCTTTCTGCTGGAATGAGAATGCTTTTCAACAGCTCCCGTGAACGGGTTTCGGTCTGCGCCGAAACGGATCTATATAGGGTTTTCATCATGAACTGAGTCTTGTTGAATTAGCAGTTTTTAGATCGTCTACTACCTTGTGTTCTTGTAGAACCTTTGATTTAATTACATTAATTTACCCTGAATCGTTGTGTGAAAGTAAGAAATTCACGAAAAAACACAGAAATTCAGATGACACAAAAGCGTTGCTGAGGTTAAACCTTGTGCTCCAACACACTGTTCTATTCATTTCGGTTTGCCACGTAATCACATATGCAGCATCCCGACCTTATACTCTAAATAATCGTAAAGTAGGTGCAAAAAAGTTTTATGTCTTCTCTCCTGTCAATTTCAACGATTTTAAAGTAGATATTAGTAAAACAGGCGTCTAAATCATTAGATTTTAGTTAAAGTTAACCTTCAGAAACTAAAATAGGCCGTTCTCTTAAGAGCATAAGTTTTTGTTGCGGATGGGAAGAGCTGTTTTTTCTTAAGGTTATCCACACTCCGTTAGAAACCATCTCTAACAATATTTTTAAAATGCCCAAATGGTATCTGGCTAGGTGATAGTTTGGATTTTAATGTGCGGCCTTTCACGTTTTTTGTTAAAACTTGCACTTTTGAAACAACATATGTTAGAGGATTGAATGCTTCGGAAAGCAGTTAAAGTCTGTGATAATGCAAGCGGTTCTATTCTATGAACTTACATAGAAGAGAGACAGAAGTCATGAACATTTTAAGAGGTTAGCACATATGAACTTTGTGTTTTAACATGCTTGAGGTGAACAACATAATTTTATATGCATAAAGGTTCCGATGACTGCTAACATCTCAGCTTGATGCATATTGACTCGTTCTAGGAAGACTTGCTGGGGTCTACTGACTACACTAACTACTTTGTTATGTTTTGTTCTGTCTCTTTTGTTTTCTACATGTTTGAATGTCTGAAAAATTGTTTATGAATGTTTGTGGTTCACAACCTTCTTCGTTTTACACATAGAGGTACATGTGTTTTTTGTCCCAACGGGTTTTTACATGATATCTGGGTTTTGGAGTTTACTGGTGTGCAAAAGTAATGACTCTTCAGCTTGGAGCTGGTGGAACTATGTGTGTGATTTGTTATGTATGAATGTATTTCTATTTTGTTTTTAATGTTGCACCACGTTTTTTGCATTTGCAAGATGATGCCAAAGAAGAGACAGATTTGCTGAGAAATCGTGTCTACAGACCTTGCTCTTCGGCCGCTGATATTATATTTTACTTGTGAATTGGGCTCAGTAACTAGATGCTTATTAGTGGTGTAGGAAGAGTAGTCGCTTCGCCTTGAGGGACGGTGTTGATACCGGTCGGCCTCTTGCAAAGCGAGAGCGCCACACACACGTCATTTGTGCGCAGTGCAACGCCCGGCGCACAGCAATGCGCCGGTGGGTTGCACTGGCAAAATAAATTGCGCGACCGTTCGGCTCGGCGCTCTGCCCGCCGGCGGTCAACTATGCGCGCACTTCGCTCCACCTTGTTCCACCCCGCTCGCGCGCTACACGCTTCCGTGCACAGTGGGAGATTTGTGTTATTCTCACGTGAGGAGGACCATCATATATTGCTCACATTTCGATATTAACCCTTATGAGTTTGGCACATGCATGGGATTGGACTTCTGTACTTGTGCTTGGAGGGAGTTTGCTGCGTTGCGGACAGCAATGTACGTTTACGGGCATGGAGGCGGTTACAGATGTAACATTTCGTTTATAAGATGTCAACACAGAGAGCAAATCGAAACACGGCGCACTTGCGATGCTGGATATACCGAAGGTAAAACCGCGCGCCGTCGGCTGCGGTAGCGGTGGGTGCGTCGCGCGCCGCGACAAACAATCATGAGCGTCGGACACGAGCTGCGTGAAGCAGCCAGACACGGCGACTTGCAGCAAGTGACGACGCTGCTAGCGCGGGGCGTTGACGTGAATAGCGCGGAAGAAGACGGCTTCACTGCGTTGCACTTCGCCGGTAGGGATGGACACGGGGCGGTGGTGAAAGCGTTGCTTGCGCTCGGCGCCGATTTCAACCGCGAGAAGGAAGATGGCTGGACTGTGTTGCACCTCGCCGCTTGGAACGGACACGTGGCCGTCGTGAAATTGTTGATCGTGCGCGGCGCTGACGTGGACCACGCAACCAAAGATGGCAATACCGCGCTGCACAAGGCCGCTCGGAGTGGACACGTGGCCGTCGTGGAATTGCTGATCGCGCGCGGCGCTGACGTGCACCACGCAGCCAAAGATGGCACTGCGCTGGAGAGTGAGGGAATATGTAAAAATTGGAAAGAATCGCTGAATAAAAGCGCAGGGATGATTACGTTTTGGTAAGACTTTGGACTGTAATACTGTATATCAACGCATGAAAAGCATGTTAAGTAGAACTAATTATTCGAAGCTCACATTTATGCTTTGGGTATCTAACAAAAAATTACGATAGATGTAAATATAACATTAAGTAGTCTCAGTGATAGAATAGATGAGGTGGCACCCATTCATTTAAGTATTTGTATTTAGTGTTCACGAGAGCACTTTGTGCCCTCTAAATTACTATATAAACGCACAGCTGAGGAAAACAAGCTTATCGCTGAGTTCTCCAACGCCTCACTTGCATTCGCTCTAATAGGTTATGGGCCCAGAGGGCACGCTGCCCTCGCAACTGCGATGCTTTCTTTGTGTTCTTGTCTACGAACAGGACACTCATTTCTCCGAATCCTTTATTCTTCGCGTACTATCATGAACACAATCTAGTTCATGCGTATTTCATTGCATTTGTCTAATTTTGATAAAGAGCCCCCCCTTACCATACCAAATGTTGTGAACTTAGTTTAGTACCATAATCGAAATTTATGGCTTTGGCAGGGCAAATATCATCCCAATCAGTAGACCCGAAACCTAAAAATTTAGCTTTCGAGCTAAACTTTGTGCCAAATTGGAGAGAGGTTGACAGTTAGTACGCTGTGGGTATTCGAGGACGTTGCCACTACTGGCAGAATTTGCCTGCCAATTATAGTGGTGCACTCATGAAAGATAAATTAGCAATGCGCTCTTTGGCCATCTGGCTTGTTGATCCACCTTGCAGACAAGGCGATTTCGACCAGTAGTTAAAACAAAAAAGGCTGGGTTGCCAAACGCAAACTGCACGCAAGCAACCCAAGCAGATTCAAGTTTGAATCAGAAGCACTGCCATTTAGGAACAAAAGGTGGCAGGTTGAGAACGCTACTTAACAAACAATTCCAGACTCTTCATAGAAGTTCTTGGAGCATCCACATCTACTGCACGATTTTCTGGTGCCCAATCCGTTGCTTTCGCCACTTCCATTTCCTGTGCAACGCTAGCGCGCGGTGACTACCAACTGGGAGGACCAACATTGCTTTGAATTTTACCGTTACTGATAAGCTTGCTCTTAGTTTCTGGAACCCGATTTCAAAACTAGCTGACTCTTTGTCTTCTGGATGTAAAAATAGAATACATTATTTTCTTTCCAAATGTGAGAGCAATTTAATCGCAAAGCTCCTACCACAGAAGCAAAGCTAGCTATTTTGATCTAAAGTGCACGTAAAGCGAGAGACACAGAGCGGGTACCTACCCATAGTGCTCTGCTGCTGCGTACGGCACAACCGTACGCGTTCAGTGTGTCCGACAAGGACAGCACTGCTCTCTAGGGGGGGTGAAGAGGGTACTTGAATCGAAAAGTTCGCCGCCGCCGATCGCGTGATGTGAGAGTGGAACAAACCGCAATCGACGGCGGCGACGCTGCGGGACGACGGCGAAGCGGTGGAAAATCCAGCGTAGCTAAGTAGCCACGCTGATCGCAAATTGGATCATCCTTCCGCTCACTCTCGTTCAAATAAATCCACTTCTTCGTTCCTCGAAAATCGATTAAAATCTGCTTGAAAAATTGAGGTCTACCTGTTTTTGGTTATCTGTGCCAAAATTGGCGGGGGTTACAAAATATACCGCATATATATAGAAAACTTGCAGTTGTTTCAAAAGCAGTGTCACTGAGCTGGATATTTTTATCTACAAATGCGCCATGTCAGACGGCACAATTTCCTGTCCTTCTGTAGAGACACCTCGTTTGGATCATTTTAGTACCAACAAATGAGAATGCAAGGAAAAATACCATTCAGAGTTTCCTAGATTTAGCCTTGCAACCAGTTTGATTCCAAATTTCCTTTTCTTCATATTAACTCTCTACAAAGATTCTATCTTCTTCGCACCAAATGTTTAGTACTGTGGAGTAACACCTATCTCTAAAGACTGCTTTAAACCTTTCATATGCAAAGTATATTAGCAAATTAAGGTAAATAAAACAAAAGCTCAAACGAGTTTTTCTTTTGCATTCCAAAAGACTATTCTACAAAAGAACTCTTTTTCCTACACTTAAAACTGCTCGCAAAAGAGCTTTGCGACCAGTTTCTACGAGAAGCCAGCTTCTCGAAGCGCTGATTTATTAACTCGAAATCACGGGTCGTGCCACACGGTGCAATTTCGCCGCCTTCTGTACAGACCACCCTGTTTGAAAGGTTATCTACATTTGTTTGAGTATATTAAATGTTAAAAATGTTCTACCTTCATTTGCAGGTAAAGGTTCTTCACAGAAAGTCTAAAATGTTTTATTGCATGTGATTGATTCTTTATTCTTCTGTTGTTCATATTGCATTTCCTGCTTCCTGTTTTGACTTCTCGCTTTCGTATATGTTCAAAAGAAAGTGTTTCTCGAAGAACAGCTTTTTTAATCTTGAACGTTATGTTGTTCAATCTCCTGTTGTTCAATTTACTTAGATTTGTAATACCTCTATTGAAACTGATTTCCTTTATGAATCGTAGTAAAGAAAACTTTTAAAATTTTTCAATAACTAATTTGAGGCATAGAATGGAAGCTTTGATATTAAATTGTACTCATTTTGCTTGCTTAATTTCCGAAATTCCTGAACAAAGAGTATTACCTTCACGTATTACAGTAGCGAATCGGGAAAACATAAACAGTATTTTCTGGCTATGGTCGAAGTCACAACTTTTTGTTTACTCTTCATTGTTCGTCTCTGTTATATAGTATATCAAACATGTGGTTTAGACTTTCTGATGTGTGTTGAGAGCATAGTATGCATATGCACGGTCGGAAAGAATGCTCGTCAAAATCATCTCACCTGCACATGAACGCTGTTTCAAATTTTGCTAGTAGTTTTGGATTACTTTCATGTCAAGAAATGTGTCATTGCTCCATAGAAAAAAAATAAACAAATTGCATTCAAAAGTTGTTTGTGAACACAGCGTTTCTTTTACTTGTGACACAGCCTATTTCACGTGAACGAGTACATCGCAAGATATGAGATGCAGACGTGGTTGCTCGAAACGGAGGAAACAACGCTGCGTGAACAAGAATTTCGGGCAATTATTTTGGAAGAGACACCTCTTCCAATTGGAATCGGTGCTATTCCACTTGGAAGAGCTCTTCCAGGACCTGCTTTTCTTGGACAGCTTTCAACGTGATTGGAACGCACATTGTTTATTCTTTACTTGTGGTTGCAGTGAAACCCTGACAAAACTGCAACCTCCCACACAGGCTCGCTATCAGAGAAGCAGGGCACAAGCGCTCGGGAAGCAGCGCAAACACATCCGAAATGGAGATGCTTCCCAAATCAAGGTACCATATTTAAGAATAGCATTCCGGGAATTCATAACGAATGCCCATCACGGTGTCATCCGGAGTGTAAACGTCATCAGATGTGACCGGATCGGCGCCCGCGTCCTTCATTGACTTGGGGAAGTTTCCGGTCTGCTCCATGTCCACCGCGTACACGGCCTCATTCCAGCTCATGTAATCATACGATGGATCGTTGTTCGTAAAGTTGCCTTCCGGACTCAGTTTGGCGCGTCCGTAGATTGGAATGGCAATGCCATTCGGGGCTTGATGGAAGCCCTGGCTGCCATGGTTCCACCCACCGTAGTTCATCACGATGCCTGAAGAGATGTAGTCGCCCGTGTTGGTCACCTTCATGATGATATCATCGCAAGTGCCCGAGTACTTGAACTGCACAACTCCAAAGCCCGTCGGCACGTATCCCTGATACTGTCCGTTGATGAACACTTCGCAGTAGTCGTTGGTCCACACGTAGTATGACACATCCTTCACCACCTTGTTGCACGTCTTGCTTGCGGCGCAGGCGTAGCCGTCGCTACAATCAGCGTCGCTGGAACACGGGCCGCCGGCTGCGACACGGGCCGTGCGCACGGCCGACCGGGTGCTCTTTGACGAACAGGTACTTGAGCGAAGGTGGGACATGTGTTGACGGGCACACATCTGCTTGCATGATTTGAGCGTGAGTTTTTGAGCAAACGTGCCGCTGAGAAGCAGCGTGAGCAGAGCACAGCACACAAGAGAGTAGAATCGCATTTTTGAGAGAAGAGGAAGAGCTGATCGGGCTGGGAACGGTGAGTTGTTATCCGGAGAGATAGCACAGGTGCAATTGGCATCGGCCTTAAGTAGGCCATTGTGAGCGTGGGCGCAGATGGAGGGGACAACAGCTTGGCTGTTTTCCCCTACGCAGGCTTGGAAGCAAAGTGCATCTACAAGGTATAATCTGCGGCAAGCGTGGCACAAGCGGTGAAAAGCGCGCAGCTCTTGGCGGGGCGCGTATCGATAAAATGGGAAGCACTGCTCGTTTAACCCATTCAAGCCATTCATGTTCGGCTTGGTTGGCACAAACTGTGTGCATCCATCAGAAGTGTATCCGTCAGTGTGCCCTGCTTCAACAACGGTAGCGCATGCTACGCGTGAAAAAACAGTTCTTTCGCACAGAGGGTAGTACTGTATGTTAGTCTTGAAGGTTAGGAACGTTACATGTAGCGTTATCTTCGTAGTACCTTTCTTGGCCACCATCAATAGCTAGAGCTCTACCCTTCGTTCCTATTTGATGCAAGCCGTCGCCGCCAACAAGTACACGTACCGCCAAGTGGAAAACAGAGCTGCTCACCTCAGCACCTTTAAAAAAAAACGCTTCCACAAATTTTGTGGAAGCGATATTTAATACAGTACCCTACCTAAACCTAAATTATACACTACCTGAGGGCATCCCCACTCGTGTGACTAAATCCCAAATCTTATTTCTACCGGTTCTGTAGGGGCTCAACAGGGGCGCGCGTTTACTCAGCCCAGCCCAAACACAGTACATAGATCTGGCCCAAAAGTGCCTCGTTTTAGTCCGGAATCCGTAAAAAAATCAATCAAAACGACGTTTTGGGCTGGCGTTTCGGATGGGTGCTGCCACACATGCCACGTGCTCGCCAGATTTGCAACGTGGAAGCAGTTCTGCCCCTGAAGTACACCGGCTAGAGCTACTGTTTTAGGATAGGATTTGGTCTCAACCGGTGGGGATGCCCTGACCACGAATTTGGGTCATTGCTCAATTATGGCCCATAATTGATGGGTACAATCGTTTCACAAGAAATAATTACTATACGTTTTCTAATTTATTTTGTATATGTAACACTATTGGAATGTTGCACAGCGGAAAACCGCTCACGCAGTCTCGAGCGCACATATTGTAATATCAAGGCTCTTACTATTACTTTGAAAGGGTCTGAGCTGGTTTAGAGCTAATCATCAAGGGTGTCTCTTGAAGCAAAACATGCACCTATTTTTGTGGCATATGATACCATTGTCGACATGCAAGAACACCAACCAAATACGGGAAACTTAGAATAGCAAGCAGTCTTGATCTTTTTTCTTATATATCAATTTGCTCAATAGAAGAAAAAAAAACCAGCTTTTCTCTCCATCGAAGAATGGCTTCGTTTTCTTTCATAACACTTTCATTCACTGACAGCATGTCTTCTTTTCGCAAGATGTGAATCTTGTCAGGGAGCACACATAAACAAACTTGCTGTATGTTTTTTTAACGAATCATATATTGCTTCTTCAAAACTGCAGAATCCGCCCGATTATGTCCTCTTCTTTGTAGTTAGACAGAAATGGTATAATAAGTGTCCAGTTGTTTGCGCTGCGAAGCTAGTCGATAGAAAGCTCTTCTTTTGCGCGTTCAACAAGAAAAAAGCCAAGAGTGCTGGTTCTCTACAAGCTTCGTAGTCTGAAGGCGAAAAGCGTACTTTCCGTCGAAAGGCAAGACTTGTCTGTCAAACTGCGAAAAAACATCAGATAACACTTCCCACATTAGGGCACCCCATCTACGCACAGTGCACGCAACGATTGGAAGCTCAGCATTTTCAGCACATGGTGACCTTCGTACAGGTAGCAACACTGTGAGTTGTCAAAATAACTGCACGCTTTCAAGCATTGTTTCCTATGGCACGCGTTTTACACGTACGCGGCGCATTTGCACATATGGAACCAAGCGCCAACCTTCGTAACGATCAAACGAAAATGTGTGTCATGGCCTAACACCCATAACACCCAGGGAGCGGAAGCACATTCCACAAAAGTACCACTTTGCCAGGGGGATAAGAGGCGCAACTGCAATCCGCCCTTGTACCTCACCGCTGTCGCATAGCTGCACCCACCCCACCTCATACATCTGCCTTCTGTGTGTGCTGCTATCGTGCGACCATGACGACTGGCTTCTTAAGTACTCCCCAACCGCAGCACCACTTCCACCAACTTCCGCCAACGCCTTCAACCTCACGATGAAATTCAAACACTCGCGAAGCACGGCCGTTTTGGCGGCAGTGTTTATCCACTTCCTTCTTCACCAAGCGTTGGCAGTGTCCCTCAACCGATACAACAGCTGCTCAGGCCTGGTGGGCTACTTCAAGAACAACGCTCTTTCGCGCGTCGGTGCCTACGGGCTCAGCGACTACAGAAACTATGGCGGGTTTCGGCCGTCTTTTCACTGTGGTCCGCATACAGGAAGGCCACGTCGGCTCAGACCGGTACCCGGCCCGGAGCCCAGCCTTGTTGCAACCACAGCATCGGGCCCAATACCGAAATCGGGGGAGCGAGTTGCTGGAGTGGACTTTTCGGAGACCAACGTGCAGGTGGAAGGTGTCGATGAGCCGGATATCATTAAGACCGATGGAAACCGAGTGTTCGTCGTTCGTGGAAGAAAGCTCTATGTTCTCAACGTTGACTCTGGAGGAAAGAGTGGCCGCGTGGTTGGGGAGCTCTCTTTACCGTCACATGCGAAAGAAATGCTTATGGAAGGCGATCATTTACTGGTCATCGCGGAGCGGTACGGCAATATTTATCCGACTCCTCCATCAGAACCTTTTGATGGCCGCTTCTATGATCAGAGCTTGACCATTGTCTACCAAATCAACGTAATGAATGAAATCCCCAAACTGGTGGCCACCCTTCGCATGGAAGGGCAGTACTTGAACTCCCGCGAAGTGGACGGAGTGGCTCGAATCGTTATGTTGCGCAGGCCCTATTTGAGATTCAAGTACCCATCATGTGCCCTTTCTTACAGAGAAGCAGAAACCTACAATCGAGAGGTCGTACAAAGGTCTACGGAAAAGGATTGGTATCCTGGTTTTTCGCTCAAGGTGGAAGGTGAGGTTGGAGAGACTATTGATTTGATTTCTTCCTGCTCGAATGTATACATCCCGGGAATCTTCCCAGGCTTTGAATTGCTCACAGTTGTTACTCTGCCGGTATCAGGAAGTTTGAGACCGACTGGAAGTGTTTCAATTGTCTCTGAAGGTGATGAATTGTACGCGACTGCTACATCTTTGTACGTTTCCACTACAGAGTACCGATGGGACTTCTTTGGCGTTGAGAGCAGCACAAGATCTGGGAGGGAGTTTGAGACATCCATCCACAAATTCTCATTGAACAACTACGGAGCAAACTATGTTGCCAGCGGTGTCATTTCTGGAAGCGTACTAAACCAATTCTCCATGCACGAGTATGACGGAATCTTTTTCATTGCTACCACAGATGGTGCCCCGTGGTGGGGCGCTCGTGATGAGAGTTCGAGCAAGGTCACATCGCTCTGGACAAACAGACACGTACGAAAACTACAAAAGTTGGGAGAGGTTGGCAATTTGGGACTGGGAGAGCGCATATATGCTGTGCGGTACGTGAAAGATACTGCGTATGTGGTAACATTCAGACAGATTGATCCGTTATACATCATCGATTTGTCGCGTCCCTGGTGGTTGCGAGTGACCGGAGAGTTGAAGATCCCAGGATTCAGCTCATATCTTCATCCGATATCGCCTGGACGTATCCTTGGTGTGGGTCAAGAAGCCACACCTGAAGGCAGAACTACAGGAGCGAAGGTGACATTGTTCGACGTGTCGGATAAGAAAAATCCGTTGGAGCTCTCCTCATGGACGTTGCCGGGGAGCAGCACTTCTGCACAGTGGGACCATCGTGCATTCCTATTCTGGGGACCAGAATCTGTTGCAGTGCTTCCGGTTTCGGCGTACTGGAGCTCCGATAAGTTTGTGGGGTCGGTGGTGTTGGAGGTTTCGGGGAGTGGTATTCAGGAACGCGGTCGAATCTCACAAGAACCGATTTCATCCGGCAGGTATACGCCGTCGATAGAACGAAATCTTGTGCTTGGTCGTGAGCACTTGTGGTCTCTTTCATCAGAACAGATTCAGGTGAATAACATTAACGACTTGTCCAAGGAGTCAGTTACTACCCTGAACTAATCAAGTTATAATGCTAACGAGAATAACGTTCCTCTCATTAGTTCGGAACGTGAATTGCTCAAGGATAGACCTCTTCGAATGTGAATTATATGGTGGAGAATGCAAAGCATTTGCGCAATAAGGATGCAAGGCGACTTTCAGCGCTTTGACGACACTTGCCTTGCAAATGGTCTATGGTTAACCTAAGAATGCCAGGCCCAAGAGCGAAATAAATTGTGATAAACGAATCTCTGGTCTTAATCTAAAACGCACAACTACTCCACTTGAATTAAAGCTATCTGTTCTCTAAGAAAATGTGCTCGAAGCTTTCAATTCACTTTGTCCCGGTTGTCGAAAACCTTTTTGTCCTATGTAGATGCTTTGTGTGTCTTGCAGACTGGACTCCCTCTCACAAACGCTTAAGTGCGCCCTTGTATAGGTAGTTTGTACAAACGTTATGGGTTACAATCATAACTCTGCGCAGAGAACCTTTCCACGAGACCTACGGTCACTGCTTCCGGATTCGGATTGAGCTTTTCATGTCGGGGAATGGAGAGGGCTTCCTGCAATTGCCAATTCGCTTTGCACCAAAACAAATTACAAGTGTAATTGATCGCAAAGCTCCTACTAGGAAGATCTTCTACTAATCTCTTTCAAAATTGGCGAAGCTTCCAAATCTACCGCTTGTACAAAGAATGCTTACAGCTGTTTCAAAAACAGGGTCATTGGGAGCATCCAAGAATTTAACACTGCGACACTACTACAGGGACTTCACCTCAGATCAGGACCGCCACTGACAGTGGAGCAAACAGAAAGCTTTCCATATCTCCGAGCGTACTTAAATTACCATGCAAACCAAGGAGCAATACGTCCGCTTCCCATATTGGCTGCATTAGGTTTTGCCAAACCAACGTCGTAGTCGGTAAAACAAAAAACGCTTCAACATCTTTATGTAGCGTCTTTCCTGTATTCACAAATCTCAGTGTATATGAAATATGAGTTTACTACCATTCACTTTAGACACTGGCTCAAACAGAGAGCAGAAAAATCAACAGAATTCCTGTAGGAGAACCAAGCACAATCACACAACAAACCGTCTCGTGAAGGAGAAAGCACAAAAATGAGCTTGCAGTACTGAAACGAAACAACTTGAACCAAAACCGCCCAACAGATCCAGGAGTGGTGCAACCAACTACTTAGCATACGAGACAAGTTTTTTGCTTGATATTGTTGCACAACTTGAGCCGATGGGCGCTAACATGTGGGCGCGTGTAGCTCAAAAGTAAAACCGCCAAGCACAAATTGACGAACTTTAAGAGCGTAATGCGGATAGCTTGGAAGACAAGTTTGACCGTCTAGTTCACGTCCGAAAAAAGACAGGTGACCCTTTATGTCCTTCAATGGTACAACGCGCAAAACATATCAATCGAGACATACAAGCGAAAGTAATGGCCGCTGTTCTCGGCCCACATGATGATAATGGTAATCCTTCGGCAGCAGAGTTGCAAAATGCTCGTGAAACAATCGGCGTAATGGGCGAAAGAAAAAACAAACGAAGTATTGGGCCTACCAGTCTTCCTGTAGTAAACAAATTCCAACAACAAATACTGTAGCAAATGGAACAGACGTCTCAAAGTATTTCCGACATGGTTAAATGGCTCACAGCTCCAAATAAGGAAATGAAACATGGAACAAAATGCCCTAGTGACAGTACTGGCAATATTTGGAATATCATTCGCGAAAAGATGCAAGCTTGTAATACCATTAATCTTCAAAACACAGCCTCCCTTTTTCGCCAAGAGGTGCAAGCTGCTCTCGCAGAACTGCTGAAAAGTAATGATCTCACTGCAGCAGAATCCGGTTCAAAACTCGAGTGATCACATTTGCAAGCAAGATCAACTGCAGTATACGCTTCGAATCTGATTATGTCCCATGGTTCGAGTGCGAAGATTCATCATGCGGCAGCAAACCGAAATGATGTCGAATCTTCTAGCGGAATCGCCGGGTAGTACAGACTGCAACCTTCTGAACGGGAGTTTTAGTGCGCCGACTCCCCATTCTGCCGTTTGACGCCTAGATGCGTACACCGACTGTAAAAGGACATCTATAATGTCCATCAGTGTGGGGCAAAGCCGGGAACGGAAGGAAAAAAAAACAAACCGCGCCAGCGGCTACGCACCCAAGGTGTTCAGCCTTGCTTCCTAGTGGGGCAGAGCAGTGGCAGAACCCTCCGATGAGGCCGACACGTGCCGGGCGTAACTCCGGACGGCCTCTTCCTGACTTACAGACGGAGGTTTGGGGTAGCAATCGGGGTGCCAACAGGATGGATTCCACTGGGTGTGGCGTATCCCGTAGCAAAAGGTACGAGATAGAAGGTAGCAAAATGAGCCGCACTGCGGAGCACAGACTCGTGAGGGCTGGAAATAATCCCGAGACAAAAAGGGGCAAACCTGTACAACAGGGCGAAGTGTAACGAAGCCGTAAGACGGGAAAACAGAAAGAGTGTATGAAAGAATGATAAATAAGAGGCCGTAACGACTATTCGGTGCTTCTCGGTGACGGAGGTGGATAACTTGTCCGGATAAGCGGCGGTATTCTCCGGGAATGGGGCAAAAGACCGTGCGCAAGCGGAACTCAAGCTAGAGCCAAGGCCTCGTTGAGGTTTACTTCCCGTACAGTGGCGGCAAGTGCCGCCACTTATATACGGCTGACAAATATCACTAAAATATCTAAGTACCCGGCACGCCGGCCAACACTACCCACGTGTACCTCCGTGGCACACTTGCAACGGCGCATCCGGTAATCGGGCGCGGGCACACACGTGTCGCCCCAATCCTACCCTTCATAGGCGGATCCCTAATCCGGGCCAAATAGGCAAATAGACTTCATAATAGTAGAAAGTTCAGCCGAAAATAACAACGGATATATGAGTGGCATCCCCCTCAGTCCCTGCCAAGGGCAATTGCTCTACATCTCCCCCTTCTCAGGCTGAAACTTCCGACTCGTTCGGCTTCTCACCTCCCATCATGGGCCTATATAATGCGGACTCCGGCGGTGAGCCTACCGACCACTCGGACTCCAACAACTTGGCACTCGTACCATACTTGGCACCTTCGACTCTCATCGACACAGCGATGCCTACCAATAACAACGACACCTCCGGTAATCCCGGCGCTCTCCCAGGTGGGACTGCGCGAATGACCGCTGCCGGACCGCGGTTCCTGTAGGTACCCTTGCCTCAATCGTCGGGGGCTTCCGCTTCCGGCGCGGCGTCCGTTGCGACAGCAGCGACTCCGGATCCAGCTCCCGTGTGGGATTGGTTCCATGCTAGCGTGCCGACAAATACGGGAGGATGGCCCAGTCTTGGGAGTCTCCGCGTACGCGATCCTCACCGCCATAGCGGCCTGTTTGCACAAGCCCCGTGGTTCAATGCCGAAGCCGTTCGGAATGAAGCGTTGATCAACTCCTACGCCATTGACGGTATCCTCCCCGGAGGGCTTCCCGTTAGCGTCGTCCGCTCATGGGACTGGCTCGCCCGTATCACGGTCCATCCAAATTGTCTCTGGTATACGAGAAGCGAGAGCCAGGCGTTCCCTCGCCGGGAGATTGTCCGCATTGGGTATGCGCGACATTTCCGGGCGCCGAACGAGCATCCGGTTCCGTCCTATTACGGGTTTGACGTGGCCTACTACCGTACGTTCGGCGAGGTTGAGTACGGAGATCGACTGGCTGTTGCCTTCGACGAGATAGACCGCTATGCGGATGTCGTCCAGCCCCACCAGGATCTCATCCTGTGGGCTCGTCCGATTCTTCGGGCCGAGCTCCGGTACCTCCGCAAATCGTCGCGGCGCGAGTTCTTCGAAGGCCTCCGTCACGAGAGAAAGTGGCGATCCCGCTTCGGGATTCTGGTGCCGTACCAATGCTCTGAGGTTGAGCGAATCGCGGCGCGTTCTCGTCAAGGGCGATACGTTCCGCTGCCATCGTTCTGGCCTGCGGTCGAGGTCCGTCGAGGGTGCCATGTGGAGCTCCCCCCATGCCTGACATACGTCGGGTCGTACTACATGAAGAATCCGCCGCGCGGCCTTTGGAGCCTCCTTGCCACCGAATGGACTGTCCGTGTCGCGGCTTTCCTCCTCTGGGAGGCGTAAGATCATTACTGGCTTTGGTTTGTGCCGGAGATGATTCGCCGATCCATTCGGAATTTGGACCTCACCGATGTGCTCGGATCCGTCCGCAACGCGCGGGAAGTGGTGTCCTCGGTGGAGGTCACCGACGGTGTCGAGTGGGACTCCGTGTTTGCTAGTCAGGTCTCTGAGGGTATCCGTCGGGTTACAGACCGGTCTCCCGGACGCGACGTCAACGCTGGCGACTTTGTATACTTCGACCCATGGGAATGGGAGATAGTCACAGCCGCCGAGGCGCGGGAGCGGCGTCAGGTCGAGCGGAACATCCCAGAGGGCCATCCTCGTGGGTTCGTCTTCGTCGACGACGAGGAGGACGAGAGCCTTGATGAGGCAGGGAGCCCTATGGACCAGGGAGCGGACCAGCAGATCGACGTGATCGACGTAACCGGAGATGACGGCGGATCCGCTGATGCGGTAGTGCAGGGTACGCCCAACTCGGTTGGTGCGTGGCAGGCCTCCGCTTCTGCGGGCGGGGCCGGTTCGAGTACTGACCCCCAGGCGATCGTCATCCGCAGTTTCCTTCGCGGCATGGGTGTGCCCATGTCTGACACGGTGACCGACTTGGCGCAGCTGCAGGGCCTTGCGGCTCAGTGGTTCGCCCAAGGTCGTGGGTCCGGTTCCGGACCGTCCGGCGTGTGATCGAATTCCGTAGATCCCAATATCTCTTGGCCCTATCATTAAATGTTTCCGGTTGCTACCGGCTTTTAGCAAATTCTCTTCATCCCTCCCCCTCATCAGGGGGCAGCACCCCGCGAGGGGCGCCTGTTCCTTATCTAAGGGAGGTATTCCGCTTGAAGCGGTAAATTCCTGTTCTTCGACTTCCTCTTCTTAGGCTTCTTCTTCGTCTTCTTCTTCTATTCCACTGTATAGTGGCTTGTCCGCAGAAGCGGCAAATGTTCCGCGTGAGCGGCGTAGCTAGTGTGGGCGCTAACCCACTTGGGCTTTGTCGAGCGAGTCCGGTGGCGGCGTGCCGGTCCTCCGGAGGTATTGAAGTACCTTCGAGCGAGGCAGGTGCTCGATAGGTTCCTGTGTGTCCTCCGCAGGGGGGTAGCCGTACCAACGGACTTGGTATACCAGCTCTCCAGTAGAGTCTTGGCCGTGCCTCACTATACGGTCCACTACGAACTCGCGTTCGTAGACACTCCGCTCTCGCGGCTTGACCAGTGAGTCCTCATCCCTGGCGGTCGAACAATCTTCCGTTGAGTGGCGGATTGCTCCTCCACTGTCGTGGCTTATGCGGGCGATTGCCTTCGACTTCCGTCTCATCGGCAATGCATCCTGTATCCCAGGTCTCGGTTGCGCTCCCCAAGGAGGTTCTCGGAGAGTTACACTCTCTGGGGCGGGGTCTGAAGCCACTTGTTTGTGGAGCTGTTGCGGGGGCCCATCTGGGCGGACTGTGAGTTTCCGGTGTTCCGGCGAGATCGTCCCGATCGACGGGCGGCAATCCTCCGTACGGGGGTCTAGCGAGCGGTGCTCCGTCACGTGCGTTGCTGACGGTTCGCCGCCCACAGCGGTGCGTGTGGCTCCAACCGTCGTGGTGCCGTGGTGAGCCGTCTCAATTACGGAACTACCGTTTTTTGACGGCTCGTCACTCTCCGTGGCACGCGTGTGCCCATGGCGTGCACTGTCATGTGCATAGTCATCCTTCAAGGGAGGCGGTTTACCCACGGTGCGTGGCGCGTGTCGCGCCGTGCGCGCGTCCAACGTACTTGGCTTCTGTCCACCTAGAGTGGTGTCCACCTGTACTGGTATGGCCGCGTGCTCTGCCGTTCCGGCGCCGTCATCAAATAAGTCGATTGCCCTTCCCAAGCTTGGGTCTGCTGTCACGGCACGGTCTCTCACAACCAATGTCTTTTCCGAGTAGTCGGTCTTCTCCGCTGACGGGGCAACATTCGTCTCGGTCTTCTCCGCAGACGGGGCAACATTCGTCTCGTCTTCATTCCGCAGTGGCGGTGCGTCTCCGTGCGTGTTCCCGGACTTTGGGCTTTGAATAGCGCCGCTGCTGTTGCAGGCCTACGCGTCCTCCGTCAGTGACGGTATTGCGCCAGGGATACCTTCCACGTTGTGGGCCCGGGTGTTTCCGGATGCGCATCCCCGTCTGGGCGAAACATTTCTACGTAGGCAGTCCGCTTGCAGCGGCGAAGACGAAGGCGGTAACTCTGCATTCCCTGGCATTGGGTTCGTCAGCGGGGCGCTTACCGTCACACGTCCATTCGCTTCCCGTCTGCGACGGCAAGGCTTCACTCACTCCGTCCCCGGCGGTGCCTTGCGCGGGGTATGTACTATCCGTTTGCGACGGCGTAGACTGCCAAGCAGCAGTGTAACTAAAATGAGCGTTTCCCTCCCCCTCCTCAGCGGGAGCGGTGGGGCCCGGAGCGATAATCCCAGTAGTGGGCGCGACGCGTGTGTGCACATACGCGTCTTGCCCAACTTTGGGGGTATGTTCCGCTTCTATAAAAAGGTCAGCCAAGCCGCGCGTTGCGGTGTGGTAGAATTGACAGGCCGGGTGGGCTAGTATCCGATATTGTCGGTCCTTGATGACCTTTGTGTACGGGAGGTTCTGGCGATGGTGCCGGCGGTAACGCGATCACGCGAGAGGCGTTCGTGCTCTCCCTTGATGTTAAGGACAACCGTAGTATCGGTGACAGAGATGACCCTGTAGGGGCCGTCCGCGATCGGAGGAAAGCTTGTGCCGTTTTTCTTTTTCCCAGATTGTAGTATTCTTTCCGGAGAAAGACATAGCCCCCTTCCTTGATCGGTGGGGCCTTCTTTCGCAGACGTGCGTCGAAATTCCGCTTGTAGGCGGCTTGCGCCTTAGCGATTTGCTGCCCAACTACGGGAGTAATTTGTTTCCAGCCAGCGCTTCCAGGCGTCCCTGTATAGGCGGGGTGAAGGGAATTTATCCAGCGTAGGTTGGGGCTCGACAGCCACCGATGGTGGAACCACGTGATAAGACCAGTTTCGAACGGAGAGATCTGGGTAGTGCGATGTACCTGCGTATTGTAGGCATAGGTCACCGCATCGGTGTAGAGATCCCATTCCGACGGGTGGTCGGCGACAAAGGTTCGCAGCGCATTCAGCATGGTGCGATTGAAGCGCTCCACCCTGGCCGTTACTTTGCGGATGGTAGGTCGTAGTAAACCAGTTCTTAATGTCCAGTATTCGACACACGTCCCTGGAAGAACTTCGCAGAGAATTGCGACCCATTATCCGATAGTAAATCAAATCGGCGGTCCGTAGACAAACACCCAGTGGGTTACGAACGCTTGCGCGACCGCACTGGCGGTGATCTTCGTCAGCGAAACTGTCCGCACGAGCTTCGAAAAGCGGTCGGTTATGACGAGTAGAAACCGATTACCTCGGCGAGTCCGAATAAACTCACCGAGTATGTCAATCGCCACGAACTCAAGTGGGGCCCTTGCGGGGAAGAGTACCAACTGTTTGGAGTATTTCCGCAGTTTGACGCGGATCTTTGCACAACCAGAGCATCCACGAGCAGTGGCGTACGCATCGAATGCCCATAGCTGGGCCAATAGAAGTCCCTCCTGAGGGTGTAGTACAACTTCTTTCCACCAGGGTGGGCCGACAACTTCGCGTAATGCGACAAATGCAAGACTCGAGATTGAAGCGAGTGAGGTACCACAATCTGTGGTCGGTCAGTAACCTTTCGAACCAAGAATCCTTGGTCGTTCATGACAAAAGGCAGTTGAGCTCCACCGTTCAGACGGGCACGCACCCTACTGCAGAACGGGTCCGTATACTGTTCCCGGATCAGTTCTTCCGGTGTTATCGGCACGAATGATCCCGGTACTGGGTCCATATCTGAAACGGCTAAGACAGCGTCATAGACGTCCCATCCCTCCGAATCTTTGTCTTCGTCGTCTTCCATGAAGAAACAGGGTATTTCCAGATCATCGACTGGCTCAGCTTCGGCCGCAGTCGGTAAGCGGGAAAGTGCATCAGCCTGAGTGTTCAGGATTCCCTTCTTGTACTGCACGTCGAAGTCGAACTCCGATAATCTTAGCCTCCACCGCATCAAGCGGCCAGAAGGCTCCGCAATCGAGAGAAGCCATCGCAGAGCCGAATGGTCGGTATGGACGGTAAAATGTCCTCCCATGAGGTACGGTCGCAGCGTCTGGAGAGCCCAGACTACTGCTAAGCATTCTTCCTCGGGTGCCGAGTAATTACTTTCATGAACGTTAAGGCTTCGAGACCAAAAACCAATTGGAAGTCGTTTGCTACTCTCCGTGGTCTGAAACAGGGCACAGCCGATCTGGAAATTGCTGGCATCCGTATCGATGGCATAGGGCAATCCGAGTTTCGGTAGGGAAAGAATTGGCGGCGAAGTTACTGCATCTATGAGCGATGAGAATGCCGTTGCCTTACGGTCATCGAATGGTTCCAGTTTCACTGGCTGTCTTTTTCGCAAGAGTTCATTCAATGGAGCTGCTATATCCGCGAAGTGCGGAATAAAACGGCGGT